>JBAMBJ010001418.1:0-18718 GCA_037043495.1 Drosophila recens | reverse complement strand
TATGGCTCCAGGGATAAAAATTTTACTCCAATGAAGAAGTTGAATGGGAAACTGAAGCCTATTTTGAGGGACTTTCTTCAGACCACTACAAAAAAGGCATCGAAATGTTGAAAGACCGTTGGACAAGGTGCATTAAGCTAGACGGAGACTATATTGAATAAATAAATTGATTAAAAAAAAAAAATGTTTTTTTCACTGTCAGTCCGGGGACTTTTTGAACGATCTAGTAGATTGAACTTAATTCATTTAAAAAATTTTGGATTTTATTGTTTTTTTTTTCAAATTGTTTTTGCTCATTTTATTTATTGATTTTTGAAAATTTCTAATTTTTATTTCAAATTTAGCGCGCAATAGCATAGAGGGTCTATCGAAAATTGTGAATGAAGTATCGATATTGCAGAGTCGATAGCTACCAGTATCGTAAGCAGATGCTGGCAGTGCTGCCATATCTGAACAGATCAGGCCCTTTTTAAAATGAATTTGCCTGAAATTTTCCGAAACATTCCCTATTCGGAAATCTGACTTTTTGTTAATTTTGGAGCATTTTGCTGGTTGCTGCTGGTCCCATTTTCTTTTCTCTAATTCTGTGTCTTGATGGCTGCTTTTTTAATCAGTTACTCATGAGCAACCCAACACTGGAGGCTATCGATGGCACTATCCGCGCTACCCAACACTACACAAAATTGGCTTGCAGCTGTGAAAACGAAATTCATTAGATCAGTACAATTTATTTTATTTAGTTTAATTTAGATGTGATTACACGCACACAAACACATTGTGTACACTAATTAACCAAACAACAACAAGTTTTTTAAATTAATTGACGCGCGCCTGTGTAAGAGAAGAAAAATAGCATGTGGTTTTCGATCCGATTTGAAGTGTGAAAGCAGCCACAACACAACGAGAAAAAAATGGCAAACACATGCACAGCTACAACAAATGTACAAATGTAGGTACCATCCAGCAACAACAATACTAAAAGAAAATGAAAATTCAATAATTCGCGCAGTGTGTGGGCCCCGTGTTTAAGGTTAAATAATCAAAACAAAGTAGCTGCAAAGCATTATGAAATATGAGTAACAAACGCATTGAATGAATGAGTGCGCGAGTGCGAGTGCTGAACAAATAATGATGACAGTGTTTTATAATCACACACACACACAGGCAGTGGGCGCGCTCCTCGCACAAACACAAATACAAGCACACGCACAATACATATGTATGTGTGTATGTTTGTATGTTCTGCGCCCACGCAGCCCATTTTTGACCTCTCCAATGTAGCATAGGCACTCCCCCTTCCCCCCACCCGATAATTCTCAGTCTCCTGGCCAGCTGATTCATCCGCAATGCATGCGGAAATCTCTTTAAATAAGTTGGTCTCAAATCAATTACAACGGTGTCGTCTAATGACCCTGCCCCACTGACGGCGGCGACGTCGTCGTCGCTGCTTATATAAGTGAACGGTAAATGTTCGTGTGCCTGTTAATGTCAATGTGTGCGTGTGTGTGTACGTTTTGAATGCGTATGCCAAAAATTGAGTACACTGTGAAAATAGCCAGAATGAAGCTAGAAAAAGACAACAACAACAAATCCCAAAACAATTTAAGCACACAAATCTGACGCCAAAAACTTTAACAAATTTGTTTTTGGTTTGTCGCTTTTTCCTTTTCTTTTTTTTTTTGGCAAGCGTTGCCAACGTCGACCGCGCGCGTCTTTGGCTTCCAAATTTATTTAAAAGCATTATGCCATCCATTCAGTTTTGTTCGCAGCAGGGGCCCTGACAACGCGCGCCCAACGGTGACCAGTAGATAATGCGAGTTGTGCAAAAAACGTAACTAGGCTAGAACAAATACAAATCCAAATTAAATGTAAAATGCTACGATTATGCATGTGTAAGTGAGTAAGAGAATGCAAAGCAACAACAATTTTCTCAGTGCTCATTTCTGTTTCAGTTCAGTTTTTGATATCGCCGGTTTGCTTCCATTCACATACATATACGCTTTTGTTGTTATTTCGGTCTGTCCATCGAGTACGTGTGTGTGTGTGTGTCAGTTTCCCCCTCTTTCTTGCTCTCTCTCTCTCCTGTTACGCAATGCAGCTGCCTGTTAAATGCATCAGCAACAACAACAAGCAGACCGATTTGTCGATGGCGAGAGGCAATCGACCACTCGTGTTATCGCAATTATCGCAAGAACCTTTGTGCGCCACGGTCAGGGAATACCTCAGCTCTCGCTCTCGCTCTTGCGGTGGTGGGGGTTTGTTGGTTGTTGTTGCTGTTTCGGCGTCACCGTCGTCACATGCTTCCATTTCGCGGCCCTTGTGCGTCAGCGCGATCGACTTGCCTTGGAAAGCATTTGCTGCAGTCTCTCAACGCTGCTTCAACTCGCAAGGCAACGACTCTTTTGACTCTAATTTTTCGCCTTTTCGCTTTTACTGTTTTGTTTATTGTTTAATTACACGCTGTCCTCATTTTCCGCTTCCCAACTCCGTCTCCCACACGTGTGCGTTATTATCAAGTGCGAGCTGCAATCGTTCCGTTTGATTGCGATACATTCGTGTCTACGCCACCTTCGGCACGTAGTCTGTCTGTCTGCCTTTTCCCATTTCGGCCATCTCTTTAACTTTGGCCTCCAATTGCTCTTAAATTAAACTGCGATAGTGTAACAATAACAAAAACCACAACAACTCATACTTTTTTCAATTCTCTTTATGTCTGCTTGACTCAGTGTAACTGCAGACTCCACTTGGCCAATTGTGAAGTTGGTTAGGAAAAATCAGTTAACGCTTGCGCGACGTCGTGCACGCAACGCGCATCGATATAATGGCAAATGTGCTGTTGGATAATTGTGAGAAAAGTTTTGGCATTAACGAAAACGGCAAGCGAGATCGTGAACTAGTTTTTATTTCTTTCTTTTTCACCTTTGTTTCTCAACACGATCAATTAGAGAGTTCGATTTATCACAATCTTTGTTTAGTTTCTCGATAGTTTTAAGCAACAGTTATCGATTGCAAATGGCAAGGCAGATATGCTGTACATTTAAAACATAGCGAATTGTCAAACTATCATATTCTTTGTAACCGAAGATAATAAGCAACAGTGAGTCAAATAATTGTAAAGACAAAAATATTAAATCAAATAATTTCTTAAAATCATAAGAAATAAAGTAAAGCACCAATTTAAAAATGTGTTTTTTTTTATTTTGTCAAAACAATTGTTAGACCAACTGTTAGAGTGTGTGTGTCTTGGTTTGTTTGCGCAAAAAGTTAGTGATAAATTAGGCGAAAATCCTTTGACGTTTGCTAATATTTATAGTATTAATAATCATCGTTTTTGACGCTGTGGGCTTTATCAACCACCAGCTGTCTGCAAGATAACAGTTCCATAATGAAATACAGTCGAACTTCCCTAACTCGAACTTCCCTAACTCGAATTTTCTCTAACTCGAACAAAATCGAGTGGCAATAGCGTTTACTGAGCAAATTTCATACAATTCTGTCTCCCTAACTCGAACTTCCATAAGTCGAATTTCTCCGTAACTCGAACAAAAACATTGGCCCGTGCTTCTGTAAGTCGAATTTTTCGGGAAAATCTCCAATAATGTTTGCATTTTTTTTTCGTTTCTATTTTATACTTTTGTTACCGGCTCGTTTGGATATGTAATATTGATGTACATGAACATATGGTGATGTAATATGATAGAATATTGCATCAACAATTATTGAGGCTTTGGAATTTCTATAGGAAAGATGTTCGAAATATACTTATTTGTCAGCGCATTAGTTTACTAAAATGTTTAAAAATGTTTAAGGAAATATTGAAGCTTTTTAGTAGTTGGGGAATTTGAAAGTAGACCAAATAATTTAAAGTTGCTGAAAAATGTGGTATCTCAGCAAAAACATTTTTCATTATATTAAAAAATTAAATATTAACAATGATGACATTTGAATCGGGAACTGGAAACAGCAAAAGACCGAAAAAACCAATTTTTGAGAATATTAACAGGTCTTGAACAAACTAAAATCGTTTTTTATTAAAATTAACAAGAAAAATTTGCATTTTGTAATGTAGTTATGATTGAATGCATTTGTAGTTTCTTTTAACAAACTAAAAAAAAAAACTCCCTAACTCGAAGTCTCCTTAACTCGAACTTTTTTCTTGGATAATGGTGATTCGAGTTAGGGAAGTTCGACTGTAGTATTAAAAGCAAACGAAAGATAGAAGAAACACGCTTATATTAGTTTCATGTGAGTGTCAGTCAATTAACAAGTTCGTTTACATTCTAATTTGCAGCTGAAAAACTAGCTAAACTTTGGACCAGGCCGTCGGGCGATAATTGAGTAACTACTAGAGATCAAATAACAAAAACCAACGAGAGAAAAACATACATACAAGAAGTTGCAACATTTATGCTATCCGCAACATTGGGGGCCAATGGCGGCCCGCTGCCGCTCAGTCCCTCGGCGCAGGCGACGCTCAGCAAGCATTTGCCCAAGCTCCAGTCGAAGCGTCTCATGCAACAGGCGTCGACGCCGACGCCGACGAAACCGCAAACCTGCGATGCCAGTTGCCTAACTGGTGAGTTCACATTTTGTTTTACAACTATTTGCCAAGCATTTGCTAATGTGTCACTTTTCCAACTCATTTATAGATTTGTGCAGCAGCGAGAATTTGCCGGAGGTGGAAATCTTTTCATTGCTGGAGGAGAAAATACCGAAATACAAAGTACGAAATGATTTTCTCACCTCATTCTCGGGCTATGCAAATGAGGATTGGTTTGTGCCGGCGCCAGCGTTGCCCATTCCAGTCGAGGGTCTCGGATTGACCAAGGAACAGACTAGAGAGTGCCTCAACTATTTTCGTAAGTGGCTGTTTTATTATTAAGCAATTTGTATAAAGTTCAGAATATACTAAAAATTGACCAACTTCCACCATTCCTAATTGCTCAATTATAATTGTTTATATATACATATACACACATATAGATAAATTAATTTGCTTTTCAAACTCAAACACACAGAGCTCTCTCGGGTTATACAATACTTGCCTGTATATAATATATATGTGTATGTATACAAATAATAATTCTTTCAATGAACAATTTGTTCTTCTCTTCAGTGACAGCAACAAATTGCAAAGTTTTTTGACAGCAACTTGTTCTGCAAATCTCTTTATGATTTTGCATACTTTTGCGTCTGTATATGTATTTTGTTTTATTCATTTTTAAATATCTTAAAAAATGTTTATCTGTTCCGCTTGAAACAAAACGCAATTTTCTTTTATCTGTGCGACGCAAAGCGGATAAAAATAAATTCTATATGTATGATATTTTGAGTGCAAATATGCCTCCTATATTTCACACGACAACAAACTTGTGACAAAGTATTATTTATGTAGTTTTTGCAAACGTTTTAAGGAATTTTGAAAAGTTTTTTTAAAAGTCGTCAAATTGTTTTTATATATTTTAAATATAAATTTGTTAATGATTTACAAATTCACACAACTATATTTATTGCCCAATAATATATATTTTGTTTTATATTAAAACACAAATAAATATTTCAAAAGCGCGCCAAATCTGAGATTCGATCATAACTCAACACTTGTTGCTTGCGTTCAGTGTTGGTAAATTGTGTCCATCAACAGCTGTTTTAGACATTCACACAAAGTGTTGCTGTTTTTTCTCATGCTTATGAATTTTTATAACGCCCATGGAACTGCAAAATTTTATCCTTTAAAAATAATAATTATATAAAGAAATATTTTGAAAAGCCGCTGTCATTTGCATATATGTATGGGCGGTGGCAGCTCCATGTTTGGCCATTTTAGTATTTGTATTTGCTGGTCATACTGGCAACCAGCTGTTTATTTGCAATTCACACAAAACGGCTGCTTTTGCCATTCACACAAGCTCACAGCTGTTGAGTGCTTTCGTGTGGAGCCATCGCCGGCAGTTGGGGAATTGCCGTATTGTCATTCCGCGTGCGTCGTCGGTCTCTGTGCATTTCAAAATTGTGTTGTGCCAACTGACGGCGGCGCGCCGCTAGAAATAAAAAAGTGCCAAAAAAAGAAAGAAAAATCAACTCGTAAGCGTCGGGCGTCGTCTCTTGTATTAATATGTAATTTATAAATATACACACGTCGACATTGGACCAACAAAAATTTGGATGTGTTTGCCCCACAAAACTGTGGCAGTGAAATTATTTATGTGTGCGCCAAACATAAATAACTAAATAATAATTGTCGAAAAAAAAACGCGCACGCTAAATGTGTGGCAAAATCATAAGCGAAACTTTTTGCCATAAGCTCAAACAATCGAAAATCATGATTAATACCACTCACCAATACATAAGCAATACAACTGTGCAAAAAAAAAAAACAAACTATAAACGAAACATTTGGAATTTCTCCAAGTGGCAAGCCTGCTGCTGCTGCCTGCTGCTGCTGCCTGCTGCTGCTACCGCCGCCTGGCGTCATACAACTGAAACTATTTTTAGGACAATACACGCACACAGCAACAAGAGATGAGTGTGTGCGTGCGTGCCTGTGTGTTTGAGTGAATTATGAATAAGAGAATTTGTTGCCAGTTTGTAAACATTTAGTAATGAATGAGGTCGACATTGCCCCTTCCTTCTCTGCCCTTAAGTGTGGGAGTTGTAACAGGCCATGGACAGGGGGATCGTCTGTCAACTTAATTTGTTCTGGCTTCAGCTTATTATGCCCTTGTACAATATTCTTCTCTTTCATTCAAAAAAGTCTCCATTTGCTCGCTGCGCTTTACATAATCGGTTTACCATGTGTTCTATATGTATGTGTGTGTACGACAAATGCCGCTATTTATTCTGTTTCTTATTACGTTTCTTATTCGTCGACTTCGTCTTGCTGCTGATAAGCGCAGTCGACAGGCAATCGCTCAAGCGTTGAGTGGAAGTCCCAAAGCGACATCTATCGATATCTGTCTGTCCGTTTTGTCCGCTCATTTGGCATTCTCACATTCCTACACAGCTGTGTTTGTTTTTGTTTGACTGTGTTTGTTTGCGTGTATGTGTGTGCGTGGCTTTTGTAATTCTACTATTTACCGTTGCGCATTGTGGAAATGCCGCTTATCCAGTTATCGTTGTTCTTGTGGCCAGTTTGTTGATTAATCATTATCAGCAATTGCTGCGCTGCCTCTTCCGTGTATCGCATCAATCAGACGGGCGTGTGTGTGTGTGTGTTTAGGCAAAAAGCGCGTACCGTTTTGATTGTTACTCATCCGCTGCCGCCGGACCACAGAGAATAAACCGCAATACAAATTGTTGTTGTTGTTGTTGTTGTTGCTGTTGTTGTAAGCTATTAGGCGCATTTAATTGCGGATCATTTCCCCCAGACCTACATACTAGTTGCTTATTTATTGGTGTTAAGCTGCCGGCGAACAAAACACAATGCACAAAGTGGCAAAAATTTGTGTCAGGTGTGTGTGTGTGTAATGTGGATTATGTCCGCACATTTCTTTGGCAAACACAAATACAAGCACATATAAACAGTGTATATTCGAGGTGACATACATTACGTCATTTCACAACACTACACCTCAGAAAGTGTCCGCAACGGTAGTCTGTGTTTTTGTTTTTGTCTCTTTCGCTCTTCTATGCTGTGTCACTTATTGGGTAGGACATTCACATTGCCAGCAAAACAATTAGCGCAGAAAAATGGAGCGCAAAGTGATTTCATGTTGTTGTTTCTTATTAAATGCAACTTAAAATTCAATTGAAAACTGTTTTGTTGCATTTGCAAATTGGGCAGCCCGTTGTTATTATACCCGGCACGGAACTTACTTATTAGCAGTGTTGATTAGCGTTTAACGATGCAACTCCTTTTCCAGCTGTGTGTGCATTGGTTTTTCAATTTTGACCATAATAAGCAGAAGCAGCGCCCAACAAACTTTTGCCAATCAATTAATTACCAACAGCTTTTTGTGAAAGTTGATGTAAACTAAAAAAAAACAAAACTAAAAAAAAAACATCAAAACTACAAACAAACTACAAAAGTTTGTCTTATTTAGCAGCAGCTTTTTTTTGTACCGTTTTCATTTCATTTTCGCGTGTGCACGATTGATTGGCATTTTTTACATTTTGTGTATTTTTTCCCTCATAAATACATATGCATTTATGTATGGGTGTATGTATGTTATTTATTCAGTTTTGTTTACATAATTCCATTTGTCAATCAACATCCAATTAGTCAATCAACCTGTGCGATTCTTAAGCCTCTCACACATTTTTGTCATATGCTTTATTGCCGATGCGATAACGTAATTTACCCCGTTGCCTGTTTCCACCTTATAGCCAAGGCTTACCTTTTAAGTCTGACTCATAAAAAGTGAATACATCAACTCAATTTGAGAGCTCTACGCCTTTTGAATGTCGATGAACCGCATTGAGGTTTATATACAACATTTTTTTGATGCAATTCGATAGCAGAATTTGCTGCATTTCTCTATACTCTTTCAAGTACTACTTTTAAGAGTTTGATAAAAAAATTACCTCGTACCTCTATTAAAATTCCATGCATGGGATTATTACAAAAATGTCAAGTGAAATTTATTTAGAGAATCAAATTAACTGCAAAATCTCACCGAGTAGCATTTTTGTCTTTTTTTTTTTGCTGACTCTGCGACCACATTAATCAAAATGTTTTGCGTTGATTCATTCATGTTTTAAAAAGTGAGGGTTTGTATTGTATTGTAATGCAAAAAGGCAGTCAAGGTTGTACCTTAGGGCTTGTCAGTTGTCTTTTTCGTTTTGTACCTGTATTTCAAGCAAAATTTTACGGAAATGAGATTTGCTTAAAGGAAACTATAATAATTTTCAAGAGGAAAAAAAACGAAATGGGTATTCATTTATTTCTTGAGCGATTTAAAAGGGTATCTCATACTTGCTCTACTAATTTGTTTGCTTCAATCTTGTATTTATTGCTGGTCATCTTGTTTATTTGGCACAAACTTCAACGGTATTTTGTATTTCTAGTTCAGCTCAATTTTCTTTCACTCTGTTGGCGTATTAAATATGATCTGATAGTTATTGAGCTCAACAACAGCCTTCAAGCAGAGTTGGTAGACAGCAGCACTCTTAACTTAATGTTGCATCATTTCCCCAGTCTCTTCAGATGCGGACATACCACATTATAGACCCAACCCAGCCCACGTTTTTTCTTTTAACTCTGCATTCTTGCATCCTCTGGTTCTTGGTTGTTCTACCTACACAAAAGAAAGGCCTCAAGAGCTACGTGATAGGCAACATGTTTCCAGATTCCAGCGGATGGAAAGACGCATCATCATTTGGAAACTGGCTAAATTTGTAAACTTGTTTTATGCTCGACATTTTCCTAATCGACGACGCCTCAAAACAGTTTCCAAAGTCTCTCAGTAATTCATTCATTCCGTTCACTCTTGTGTGTGAAGTTGTTTTTATTATTATTTATGTTGGATTTTCGGTTACAAATTTTGAAATATTTTTCACTCGCATTGTATGTAAATGCTGCAAACTGAAGTGGAATGCCAGTTGGTAGTTTGGCAGTTGGTGTTATGCATATGAAAAATTAGCTATTTGCAATTAGCCATTGTTTTAATAAAACCTTTATGGCCACTCTCTCTCTCTGTTTTTCTGCTTCTCTCTTGCATAAGTTGTGCAAGTGTTGAGAGATAAACAAAAATAGACCAAGACCAATTGATAAAGTCAATGTCTATGAAGATAATGCGTGTTTATTGTGTCAGCGAGTCATAAAACAAAACCAATAATTAATAAATAAAGTGCGCAGTCAATAATTGCAATATCCGCAGAAAAGCTCAAAAGGTGTTTGTTAAATAAATAAATAAAAAAATTATACATTTTAAAAGCTATACATTTTATTTGCAACTGCCGCGCAAGGGCAACGTTCTTGACAAATACGTTTGCCAACACTGGTCTGTTTTAACCTCTCTGGCAACCTTGGCGCTTTTGACAAACACCTTTTGACACTCTCTAACAACCACATTTTCCACATCTTGTCGATTTGCGAACTTAAAAATTCTTCGTGTGCAAAAAAGATAGAAAAACAAAGACAGACAACAAAAAACACTAAAAAAGCAAACAATGCGCTTGCTTGGAAAACAACTGAAAACAGCAAGAAAATGTCACTATTCTACAACAACAACAACAGCATACAAAAGCAGAAACAACAACCGCAACATGCCAAAGCAGGAACAACAACAAATCTAATGCTGCCCATTATCAATGAAATGATTATGGAGTCAGAGTCTGAGACGGACACGGAGTTGGATGAATTGGATGATTACAGGCTCAACTTTGCCGCTGGCCTCGAGACGAACAATTGCGGACAGCAGTCGCATTTGATGATGATGAACAGCACCGGGTTGGGGAACAGCATCAGCAGCAGCTCACTGAACTCTTTGGCGTCCAACTGTTCCAGCTGTTCGACGGCGGATTCGATAACAACGATCAGCAAACAGCCGTCGAATGCGAGCAAACACTTTGAGAACACGTACAAGCTGTTGGGCAAGCATCTGGAGAGCAATTGTCAACGCACAGTCGACAAGTTGCAGCAGTTGGACAAACAACTCGATAGTTTGGACAGCTTGAGCAGCTCCTGTTCCGCCGCCGCCTCCTTATCGGCGATTGTCAATGGCACTGAACCGACGCCCACTCGCCTCGAACTCGAATTGGAGGCCGTTGAACGCATGCGTGTGATTGTCCAGCAGATGAAGTCCACGCCCAGAGAGCAGCAGCCAGCGACGTCCGTCTCTGTTCCCATGCTGGCCCTGTTGCATGACTTTGCGGCCAAAGGACAGCCGGGCTGCTCCAAGATCAACAGCACGCCCTGCACGCCAACGCCCAGTCCCATTACGGGTGCCTTGCCCCCGGAGGGACCCAACTTTGAGCTGCCCAAAGAGCTGCTGCAGGCGGCGAGTTCTTGGGAGCTCATGTACTATGCGTCCAAGAATGTCGATGGCACGAATTGCCTCAAGGTTGTGCGCAGTCTCTTGACCAACAAAGGTAAGCAGCAATTTGGCCCAAAATTGAACTCTGTACGATTACTTATAAAGGGAATACTTTACATTCCCAAAACAATTTTAAAATTTGAGCTGAAATAAAAGGTCTGAAGGATCAATAAATGAGTTCAAATAACTAAAAAAGTTTTAAAATATGTGTAAAAAAATTAAATACCTGAATTAACTTTAAAACGATTGTATTTTAAATCACTTTAAAGTTCCGTATACAATACATTTTTGCTTACTTTCTAAACATTTTGATTTTGATACGATAACTGTCATTCGATATATTAAATACTGAAATTTATTAGAAATATCGAACATTTTAAATGCATGTAACATCAACAGCGAGTCTTTTGTGCGATTTCACGGCAGAAAAATAGTTGGGACCAGTCGCTGCTCCTGGAGCCACTGCGTGCCCACCGCTGCTTCAATAGGTGGTACTTTAAAGGTGGTTCTTAAAATAAGTATTTTGACAAGTGTCTACCATGAAATATCATATTTTTTCGTTTTGGAAATATGAATATAAGCATCAAAAACAGATATTTTGAGAAAAGTAATGCTATGTAAAAGACTTAAAAATATGGATGAAGATCACTTTTATAGAGCAAGCTTAAGAGCTTTAAATGTTTTTCATAGCTAGAAGATACAGGGCATCTGCTTATCGAGCATTCTTAACTGTAGTTTAATTTGCCTTACATTCATTTTAAAGATGATCGTTTGCTAATTACAATTGATTGATGTTAGTTCATATTAAATACAGTTCATAGACTTTGACATACAATTTATTAGTTGTAGTTTGGAATTATTCTCTTGAACTGTAAGTTCAGGGTCATCTTTAAATCATTAGGCCACACCTGTCTGATCGGCATTAAGAGGAAGGCCTCTTATCAGAAATGTCTTATCAGCAAAGAGTGCAGCGAATGCGTTTTAAAAAAGCCCCTCGACTTGTCGGCTTTTAGCTTTTATCTTATCTATTTTTTTGTTGTTAAACTTGGCCGTCGATTAATGTTTTCTCAATTAATTTTCTCACTTTTTTTAACGTTTGTTTGTTTGTTTTTCTTTGTGCTGCGGTGGCCGACGTGTGTAGAAACACGACACCCATATTTTGTGTTACTCAGCCTAAACATTTGTTGTTTTTAGTTCCTATTACTTGCTAAAAATGTCTGACTTTGTATTTGTTTTGTTATTTTTTTGCTGGCCGTCATTAATGTCATTTGCGTAAATCATTATCGAATTTCTTTGTGCTCATTTAAGAAGGGCAGTGAAAGGGGGTATAATAATTATTTTTATAAAATTTAATTTTCTATATTTTAATTGATGTTATCAACTCATTATCAAATTACAATAATGCCAAATTTAAAGGCAGATTCTAAATGGATATAAAGTAATATTAAACTATTTCATCTTATCACGAAAGTAATTCGTTAAAGTAATAAAGTTTACTTATAGGGTATCTGCTAATCGAGTACTCTGTATTAATTGACTTATTTATTGTTTAGTACACAAACAGTTTAACAGCTTTTTAGCAAGTACATTAAACAACTAATGCCTAAAGTTTTGTTCGGTCCCGTTGAAAGCCACATGATATCATCGTCTTACAAAGCACCTGCAATTGTGATAAACCCTTTTTTTTTTTTATTAATTTTAATTTAGTGTCAAGTGTTTGACGTTTTTTTGCTCTTATCGCAAGTTTAGTCAATCAGCAAAGATAGTAAGACTCACTGACTAACTTGGCTAATTGCGGGTCATTCGAAGAAGTTGAATTGAAGTTCTTCACCTCAGTTTTTGTTTCTTTTTCTTTGTTTTGCCAATAGCAATAAAAAGGGCGAAGCCGTTGGACATCAAGTTCTATTAACGTCAAGACAAAAAGCCATTAATGTCTGAGCAATAATTAAGAGAATAGTTATCACCTGTCGTTTAACCACTTCAGCTATAAGAAAATAGAGTTATTAATGCTCCTGGGAAAACTGCAAAGAATAGTTGCCATGAATGTAATTTTACAATCTTAATGACAATTGCAATTATACTTTAATCGAACAAAATGAAAATAATGCGTCAACTTGGCTAGAAACTTGTGTTATGCCCAGTTTGACGGGGATATAAAAATCTCAGATGTATACTAATTGAATTTTCACGTTGTTAATGTATCTCAGGCACGTGTTTATTTAATAACCCATTTACTAGTTTATTAGTTGAACGCACAAACTGAATGCACTCTAAAATTTGTATTTCTATTTACTTTATCTACAATTTTTATCTTTAATCTTCCTGCTGAGAGTTTAAGTTTAATCTGTATTTTCTACCTGACCTTTGTATTGTTTTTATGATGCGGTCTTCCTGGGAAATGCCGGATAAGCGGAAAATGACCCGTGATGCTTTCCGCGCCCTCAGCATGAATGGGATTTGGGATTAGGAATAGGTAGAAAATTCATAATTCTGTGCAGATTTGTCTAGCCGGCAAGACGTAGCAAATATGGCAGATAATAAAGTAGCTAAACAAACTCTTTATTTGCATTGTTATATCAGTATTATTTATTTAACATTTAGCATTTCAAATTGCGCGCTCACTTTTTTTGTGCTGGCAATGCCGCAAGTCTCTCTTGCCCACTCTCTCATTCTTGTTCTGGCAATGCCGCAAGTCTCTCTTGCTCACTCTCTCATTCTTGTTAACATAACAGTCTCGTTATCAACAGTGCCATAACAGAGCCCGCTCTCGTTTGTGGTGTGGATGCCATGTTTTTGGTGGTGGATTCCAATACAACAACAAAACACAGCAAATTTTCATTCACTTCGAGCGTTCGTTTCTCGTGCCAATCCGCAAAATTACACAATTCGTGCCAATTGTAAATGTAAAAAAATTAGAGAAAATTGTCAAAATGTAAACGGGATTTCCATTGATATATTTTATAAATAAAAATTGAATAAAATAAGCGCGCCGTAAGAAAACAAAAAGCAAGCAAAAGATATTTAACCCTCCTGTGGCCCGTCCAACAACAACAACACTCGATTTGCGCGTCTGTGTATGTTAAAGTGCGTGTTTGTGTGTGTGTGTGATTCAATCTTTGTGACTGCGCTGTGCTCCGTCACGAGTTTGGAGCGCCGTTTGCCCTGCTGGCTGGCTAGCAGCGTTATACCTTAGAATTCCGCTGGAAGCAATATCTTTTTTTGTTGCGTTTGTTAATGTCTCACAACCTTTGGACTGTCCACAGCCACAAGGCTAATGTGTTTACCAGCTGTAACTGTGTTATTGTTGTTGTTACTGCTGTTGCCCAGTGAAGTGAAACGCGCGTGAAGTTTGCAAAAACCAAAAACAAATCTGAGTGAATATTTTCGACACGTGAGTTTGCCCATTTGTGTATATTTATTGCTTGTATTTCCCATAGAATCGACAGCTGTTGTTGTAGCTGTTGTTGTTGTTGCATTACTTTTCACCAAGCATTTTTCCTTTCACTCGGGAAAACGCCTTTTACTTCTGTCTGTGCCGTCTGGTGCAGCTGCTGCGCTGCCGCTGTCGCTGCTCAGTCCTCTGCCGCGTCGACGCCGCAGTCACTGCTCGCTGCCTGTCAGTGTGTGTGTGCGCGTCGCGCATTCAAGAAGTGGCTTTGAATTTGAGAGTCTTTGAGCTGCGCTCACAGCTAAATTTATAAATATCAGAATACTCGTTTAGAAGTTCAAGCAAGGTTTTTTTTGTCTGCTGGTTCCAAGCCAAAACTCGGTTAAAAATAAGTTAACAAGACAAACAAAGCGGTTCAATCGATATTGCGCACACTCAGCACGCGCAGAGTGGGTGAGAGAGAGGCAGTGAGAAAAGAGAGAGAGTGAGAGCGGGAGAGTAATTGCCATGACAGTTTCGGTTTCAGTTTCTCTGCTGACTTCAGACAATTCGCATTAATTTAGCAATTACATTTAACAGTTTATTGCTTTTGCAAATCATTCGTACAAATAAATAAATAGTTAAACTCATGTGACTAATTGAAGGGGAAAACGACAACAAGCGAAAATTGAAAAGTCCGCCCGCTGGACTTGAGAAACCACCCAGAGGAAATTTGCACCACCACCACACAACAAACCAAGTGCCTTGGCAGCGGATTTTATAATGAAATCGCTTAAAATATTACATAATACACCGCAGAATAAAAGCTGAAAAACGCAACAGATTTAAACATTTATAAAAAGAAATACACAGGAAATGCCAATGACTAAGGGAATCAGTAATAGAATCTGAATAAAACTAAAACAAAGGCCTATTTTGACCATGACGCACGTAAACAATGCAGCAGGAGTCGCAATAGGAGAGTGGCAGACAGGAGTAGAGAGAGAGGAAGTTGCCAATGTGGCGCCTGCTGCCGGCAGCAGCAGCAGCAGCAGCATGCATCGATTTTTAGCAACTGAGAGCAGCGGCAGCTCCCGTGTGGATGCTGTGGATAGTATTGTGGATGCAACGGCAAATTGCTTAGAGGAATGCGATTTTGCTGCGTGCCAAACGAAAGCGTCTAACGATTGGCACGACGGCTTTTGCATCATAGACGATGAACTTGAGTACGAGGATGAACTCGAGTTCTCGGCTGGTGGCAGTAGTGCAGCAGCAACAACAACGATGGCAACGCCATCTCACGAATGTGGGCTGCTGGCCTTCGGGTTGGGAGAGCGGGACCAGCAGAATGAGCAATTGCTGATGGAAGGTATTTTGTTGTTGTTGTTTCTCTTTCCATTACGCAATGATCTGGCAGCCTTGTCAATTCGATAAGTTCATGGCGATAGTTTAAGCCAGTGTATCGCATATGATGTAATCTAAACTATCGATAGACTAACTTTCGATTAACCTTTGTTATTTGTTTATTTATTTATAAATTGTGTGTTTAATTGGAATATTTTAATGTTTTGCACTTGCAGTTCTATGTGGTAACCGTGTTAGCCAGATGACTCGCGCTTACGATGACATTGAAGCCGTGACGCGACTGCTGGAGGAGAAGGAAAAGGATTTGGAGCTGACGGTGCAAATTGGCAAGGAATTGCTGACACAAAACAATGGACTCGAGGCGCGTGTCAGCGATCTGGAAACGGATTTGAAGGCGGCCAACGATGATCGTGCCCAGCTGCTGCACGAGCTGCACAAGAAGAACGAACTGATTTCGGTGCTGACCAACGATGCCGACGATGGCACGGATGCGGGTAAATTCAGTCTGATGGGATGAATCTACAGGATAAATGACACTAACAACTCCATATTCAACTCCCTTTAGACACGCCCACAATGTCCAAATCCATCACCTTGGATCTGCTGCAGAGGAAGGTGAATTCGCTGCTGGACGAGAACAAATCCCTGAAGTGCGAGGCGACTCAACTGGCGCATCAGACCGACGAGGTGGAGGAGCACGAGCGGCGACTGATGGCGGACATCAGTGCCCAGCTGAGCGATGCCAATTCACAGTATGATAACATCAGTCTGGAGCTGGAGCGACAGCGGGAGGAGAATCGCCTGCAGCATGAACAGATTGTCAGCTTGACGGCGCGTCTGGCGGAGGCAGAGATGCGACTGCATCAGCTGACGCAGGACAACGACGAGCATCTGTCGCTGCTGCACGTGACCAAGGAGAACCAGAATGCACTGGCTCTGGAGCTGGTGGAGTTCAAGCAGCGCTATGAGGAAGTGTTGGCCCTGCTGCACTCTGCCCAGGATCAGTTGAAGCAGCAGCGCAAGCGATCGCAGCCGATGGCACGCAGCTCCTTCCTGGGCGGACTGGGCCACAATGGAGCCGCGGCAGCTGTGGCCGTGGAGTCGCTGCAGTCGGAGCTGATGGAATCCTCGCTGTACTCGGAGAACAGCCTGGACTCGGGCATCTCGGGCGACAGTCAGCGCTGTGCAGATCGCATCAGTCGCATGATGTCACAGATGCCAGGCGGCGTGGGAGGCGGAGGAGGAGGAGGAGGCATGGCAACCAGTTTTGGCTCCAGCAGCATCTATGGTCCGCCGCCTTACAAGCGGGCATTCGACACGGTGCGCTGTGCCACCAAGAGTGGCAACTACATGGACAGTGGCAATGTGTCCATGACACAGCTGGGCGCCATGTCCATGAGCAGCTCCTCGGGTCCGCGCATGGCATCCATGGCGTATCCGGCGGGTTCGTATTACCGCGGCGCCAGTGGCGGCAGCAGCAACTCCCTCGGCCTCAAGACGCTCTCCAACGAAAGCCTCAACTCGCAGTCGGACGACGGCTATCCGGCACAGCCATCTGGTGTGCCCGGTGCTCCCGGGGCCAAGGAACTGGAGGCGGCGCTCAAGCGTCTGACGCCCGCGGAGGTGTTGGCGCGACGGGCAATGCTCTCGTATGCTCCACTCGGCACCTACAACTACGATGAGCCCCATCAGGGCAGGTGTGGACTGACGCAGGCGGACAGACAGGCCGCTGGCTTGGGTCTGCCCATGGGCGTGCGCACGCCGGACAGCATCATGTCGACGGGCTCGGGCTCATCGGGCCTGACCACGCACCAGTGGCGTCTTCCAGAGAAACTGCAGATTGTGAAGCCCATGGAGGGTTCCCAGACACTGCATCATTGGTCCCGCCTGGCGACGCCCACGCTCAGCGGCCTGCTGGAGGAGCGACCCGGCGTCACCATACGCGGCGGACGTGGTCTCGACGATCTGGGCATGCAGATGTACACGCTGTCCGACGTGGAGGAGGACGTCAGCGAGGAACTCGGTCTCGGCAAGCAGTTCGAGGCGCCTGGCTGCATCTACACGTATACAAACAGCATGGTGATGCATCCGGACGACGGATTCGTCAACGATCTGTCCTTCCTGTCGCAGTCGCAGGTGTCCTCACGCATGGCCTCCACATCGACATCCAGACAGCCAAGGTAAGTCCTTCAATCAGTCAATATTTCATGTGCATCTAGTTAGCTAAACATTTTCGAAAAAAAAACATCATTGAAGGGATGGATAATTTGCCGTTAATTATCCGTAATTTTTATTCAATAATTTATTCGTGAAAAAATTAGTTTTGCCGCTCTTTTATTTAAAAAAAAAAAACCAATGACAATTTTTGAAATCTGTTTCGCGGAAAATTTGCCGTTAATTATCCGTGATATAATTTGCCGTTCATTAAAAAAAAAAAAAGACCAAATCAATATATATTTCAAATCAAATTGATTGCTGCTGTTATTTTAACATTGAGCTGTTATGTTATCATATCCGGTATGTAACATAAAAGTTTGATATATCTATGTGTTAGCATAAACAGAATTCAAAAATTTGCACATTTGTGAAAATTAATTATTGCCACAAAGATTGGTTAAACTTTATCAGGAGTGCCACAGAAAACGCTTTCGCTTGAATTTCACTTCAATTTGTATTAAATTTAAGTGAAATTCAAGCGAAAGCGTTTTCATTGGCACCCCTGAATAAATACACCTAACTGTTATGTTACATACCAGAAATGTTAAACTAATGTTAAAATAATAGCAACGATCGATTTGACTTGAAATTATGCTATTGATTCGGTTATTTTTAAATGAACGAAAATGAATGAAAATTTGTGTCTTCCACGAATAAATCATGGATAATTAACGGCAAATTATCCATCACTTAAATGTTGTTTTTTCGAAAATGTTTAGCTAACTTGATCCACATCAATATTTCTATCATTACTAAAGATGAACTTTAACATTTATTTTTATCTTTATTATTA
>JBAMBJ010001417.1:0-11819 GCA_037043495.1 Drosophila recens | reverse complement strand
GATTGAACTTAATTAATTTACAAAATTTTGGATTTTGTTGTTTTTTCAAATAGTTTTTATTAAATGTTTAATAGATTTTTGAAAATTTCCAACTTTCATTTCAAATTTAGAGCGCAATGACATAGAGGGTCTATCGAAAATTGTGAATGAAGTATCGATATTGCAAAGCCGATATCGGTAGCAGTTGCTGGCAGTGCTGCCATATCTGGACAGATCTGGCCGTTTTTTTAAATGAATTTGCCTGCAATTTTCAGAAACATTCCCTGTCGCGAAATCTTTTTTTATTTTACAGCATTTCGCTGGTTGCTGCTGGTCCCATTTTCTTTTCTCTAATTCTGTGTCTTTATGGCTGCCACCTTGTTTAGCCAAAGCTGCCACTCTTTTTTAATCACTCACTCATGAGCAGCCCAACACTTGAGGCTATCGATGGCACTATCGGCACTACCCAACACTACACAAAATTGGCTTGCAGCTGTGAAAACGAAATTTCATTAGATCAGTACAATTTATTTTATTTAGTTTAATTTAGATGTGATTACACGCACACAAACACATTGTGTACACTAATTAATCAAACAACAACAAGTTTTTTAAATTAATTGACGCGCGCCTGTGAGAGAAGAAAAATAGCATGTGGTTTTCGATTCGATTTGAAGTGTGAAAGCAGCCACAACACAACGAGAAAAAAATGGCAAACACATGCACAGCTACAACAAATGTAGGTACCATCCAGCAACAACAATACTAACGAAAATGAAAATTCAATAAATCGCGCAGTGTGTGGGCCCCGTGTTTAAGGTTAAATAATCAAAACAAAGTAGCTGCAAAGCATTATGAAATATGAGTAACAAACGCATTGAATGAATGAGTGCGCGAGTGCGAGTGCTGAACAAATAATGACAGTGTTTTATAATCACACACACACACAGGCAGTGGGCGCGCTCCTCGCACAAACACAAATACAAGCACACGCACAATACATACATATGTATGTTGTGCGCCCACGCAGCCCATTTTTGACCTCTCCAATGTAGCATAAGCACTCCCCTTTCCCCCCACCCGATAATTCTCAGTCTCCTGGCCAGCTGATTCATCCGCAATGCATGCGGAACACTTTAAATAAGTTTGTCTCAAATCAATTACAACGGTGTCGTCTAATGACCCTGCCCCACTGACGGCGGCGACGTCGTCGTCGCTGCTTATATAAGTGAACGGTAAATGTTCGTCAATGTGTGCGTGTGTGTGTATGTTTTGAATGCGTATGCCAAAAATTGAGTACACTGTGAAAATAGCCAGAATTAAGCTAGAGAAAGACAACAACAACAAATCCCAAAACAATTTAAGCACACCACCAAATACTTTAACAAATTTGTTTTTGGTTTGTTGCTTTTTCCTTTTCTTTTTTTTTTTTTGGCAAGCGTCGCCATCGTCGACCGCGCGCGTCTTTGGCTTCCAAATTTATTTAAAAGCATTATGCCATCCATTCAGTTTCATTCGCAGCAGGGGCCCTGACAACGCGCGCCTAACGGTGACCAGTAGATAATACGAGTTGTGCAAAAAAAAAGTAACTAGGCTAGAACAAATACAAATACAAATACAAATTGAATGTAAAATGCTACGATTATGCATGTGTAAGTGAGTAAGAGAATGCAAAGCAACAACAATTTTCTCAGTGCTCATTTCTGTTTCAGTTCAGTTTTTGATATCGCCGGTTTGCTTCCATTCACATTCACATATACGCTGTTGTTGTTATTTCGGTCTGTCCATCGAGTACGTGCATGTGTGTGTGTGTGTCAGTTTCCCCCTCTTTCTTGCTCTCTCTCTCCTGTTACGCAATGCAGCTGCCTGTTAAATGCATCAGCAACAACAACAAACAGTCCGATTTGTCGATAGCGAGAGGCAATCGACCATTCGTGTTATCGCAATTATCGCAAGAACCTTTGTGCGCCACGGTCAGGGAATACCTCAGCTCTCGCTCTTGCTTGCGGTGGTGGGGGTTTGTTTGTTGTTGTTGCTGTGTCGTCGTCACCGTCGTCACATGCTTCCATTTCGCGGCCTTTGTGCGTCAGCGCGATCGACTTGTCTTGGAAAGCATTTGCTGCAGTCTCTCAACGCTGCTTGGGCTCGCAAGGCAACGACTCTTTTGACTCTAATTTTTCGCCTTTTCGCTTTTACTGTTTTGTTTATTGTTTAATTACACGCTGTCTTCGTTTTCCGCTCCGCTCCCACACGTGTGCGTTATTATCAAGTGCGAGCTGCAATCGTTCCGTTTGATTGCGATACATTCGTGTATACGCCACTTTCGGCACGTAGTCTGTCTGTCTGCCGTTTCTCATTACGGCCATCTCTTTAACTTTGGCCTCCAATTGCTCTTAAATTAAACTGCGATAGTGTAACAATAACAAAAACCACAAAAACTCATACTTTTTTCAATTCTCTTTATGTCTTTGCTTGTGAGTACATGACTCAGTGGAACTGCAGACTCCACTTAGCCAATTGTGAAGTTGCTTAGGAAAAATCAGTTAACGCTTGCGCGACGTCGTGCACGCAACGCGCATCGATAATGGCAAATGTGCTGTTGGATAATTGTGAGAAAAGTTTTGGTATTAGAGAAAACGGCAAGCGAGATCGTGAACTAGTTTTTAGTTCTTACTTTTTCACATTCGTTTCTCTTAACACGATCAATTAGTGAGTTCGATTTATCACAATCTTTGTTTAGTTTCTCGATAGTTTTAAGCAACGGCTATCGATTGCAAATGACAAGGCAAGATATGCTGTACATTAATAACATAGCGAATTATCATGTTCTTTGTAACCGAAGATGATAAGCAACAGTGAGTCAAATAATTGTTATGACAAAAACATGAAATCACAACGTTTCTAAAAATCATAAGAAATAAAGTGAAGCAGCGATATAAAAATTAAATTTTTTTATTGTCAAAACAATTGCTTGACCCACTGTAAGAGTGTGTGTCTTTGTTTGTTTGCGCAAAAAGTTAGTGATAAATTAGGCGAAAATCCTTTGACGTTTGCTAATATTTATAGTATTAATAATCATCGTTTTTGACGCTGTGGGCTTTATCAACAACCAGCTGTCGGCCAGATAACAGTTCCATAATGAAATAGTATTAAAAGCAAACGAAAATGGTATGGCATGGAAACGGGAAAGATAGAAGAAACGCGCTTATATTAGTTTCATGTGAGTGTCAGTCAATTAACAAGTCCGTTTACATTCTAATTTGCAGCTGAAAAACTAGCTAAACTTTGGACCAGGCCGTCGGGCGATAATTGAGTAACTACTAGAGATCAAATAACAAAAACCAACGAGAGAAAAACATACATACAAGAAGTTGCAACATTTATGCTATCCGCAACATTGGGGGCCAATGGCGGCCCGCTGCCGCTCAGTCCCTCGGCGCAGGCGACGCTCAGCAAGCATTTGCCCAGGCTCCAGTCGAAGCGTCTCATGCAACAGGCGTCGACGCCGACGCCGACGAAACCGCAAACTTGCGATGCCAGTTGCCTAACTGGTGAGTTCACATTTTGTTTTACAACTATTTGCCAAGCATTTGCTAATGTGTCACTTTTCCAACTCATTTATAGATTTGTGCAGCAGCGAGAATTTGCCGGAGGTGGAAATCTTTTCATTGCTGGAGGAGAAAATACCTAAATACAAAGTACGAAATGATTTTCTCACCTCATTCTCGGGCTATGCGAATGAGGATTGGTTTGTGCCAGCGCCAGCGTTGCCCATTCCAGTCGAGGGTCTCGGATTGACCAAGGAACAGACTAGAGAGTGCCTCAACTATTTTCGTAAGTGGCTGCTTATCAATATGTTTTACTTATTATTAAGCAATTGGATAAAGTTCAGAATATACTAAAAATTGACCAACTTCCACCATTCCTAATTGCTCAATTATAATTGTTTATATATGTATATGTATGTACATATACACACATATAGATAAATTAATTTGCTTTTCAAACTCAAACACACAGAGCTCTCTCGGGTTATACAATACTTGTATGTAATATACATATCTGTGTATGTATACAAATAATAATTCTTTCAATGAACAATTTGTTCTTCTCTACGGTGACAGCAACAAATTGCAAAGTTTTTTTGACAGCAACTTGTTCTGAAAATCTCTTTATGATTTTGCATACTTTTGCGTCTGTATATGTATTTTGTTTTATTCATTTTTAAATATCTTAAAAAATGTTTATCTGTTCCGCTTGAAACAAAACGCAATTTTCTTTTATCTGTGCGACGCAAAGCGGATAAAAATAAATGCTATATGTATGATATTTCGAGTGCAAATATGCCTCCTATATTTCACACGACAATAAACTTGTGACAAAGTATTATTTATGTATTTTTTGCAAAAGTTTTAAGAAATTTTGCAAAGTTGTGTCATAAGTCTTCAAATTGCTTTATATATTGGTAATAACAAATCTGTTAATGATTAACAAATTCACACAACTTTATTTATTACTCAATAATATATTATTTGTTTTATATTAAAACACAAATAATATTTCAAAAGCGCGCCAAATCTGAGATTCGATCATAACTCAACACTTGTTGCTTGCGTTCAGTGTTGGTAAATTGTGTCCATCAACAGCTGTTTTAGACATTCACACAAAGTGTTGCTGTTTTTTCTCATGCTTATGAATTTTTATAACGCCCATGGAACTGCAAAATTTTATCCTTTAAAAATAATAATTATATAAAGAAATATTTTGAAAAGCCGCTGTCATTTGCATATATGTATGGGCGGTGGCAGCTCCATGTTTGGCCATTTTAGTAGTCGTATTTGCTGGTCATACTGACAACCAGCTGTTTATTTGCAATTCACACAAAACGGCTACTTTTGCCAGTCACACAGTTCACAGCTGTTGAGTGCTTTCGTGTGGAGCCATCGCCGGCAGTTGGGGAATTGCCGTATTGTCATTCCGCGTGCGTCGTCGGTCTCTGTGCATTTCAAAATTGTGTTGTGCCAACTGACGGCGGCGCGCCGCTAGAAATAAAAAAGTGCCAAAAAAGAAAGAAAAATCAACTCGTAAGCGTCGGGCGTCGTCTCTTGTATTAATATGTAATTTATAAATATACACACGTCGACATTGGACCAACAAAAATTTGGATGTGTTTGCCCCACTAAACTGTGGCAGTGAAATTATTTATGTGTGCGCCAAACATAAATAACTAAATAATAATAATAATTGTCGAAAAAAACGCGCACGCTAAATGTGTGGCAAAATCATAAGCGAAACGTTTTGCCTTAAGCTCAAACAATCGAAAATCATGATTAATACAACGCACCAATACATAAGCAATACAACTGTGCAAAAAAAATCAAACTATAAACGAAACATTTGGAATTTCTCCAAGTGGCAAGCCTGCTGCCTGCCTGCTGCTGCTGCTGCTGCTGCCGCCGCCTGGCGTCATACAACTGAAACTATTTTTAGGACAATACACGCACACAGCAACAAGAGATGAATAAGAGAATTTGTTGCCAGTTTGTAAACATTTAGTAATGAATGAGGTCGACATTGCCCCTACTCTGCCCTTAAGTGTGGGAGTTGTAACAGGCCATGGACAGGGGGATCGTCTGTCAGCTTAATTTGTTCTGGCTTCAGCTTATTATGCCCTTGTACAATATTCTTCTCTTCCATTCAAAAAAGTCTCCATTTGCTCGCTGCGCTTTACATAATCGGTTTACCATGTGTTCTATATGTATGTGTGTGTATACGACAAATGCCGCTATTTATTCTGATTCTTATTACGTTTCTTATTCGTCGACTTCGTCTTGCTGCTGATAAGCGCAGTCGACAGGCAATCGCTCAAGCGTTGAGTGGAAGTCCCAAAGCGACATCTATTGATATCTGTCTGTCCGTTTTGTCCGCTCATTTGGCGTTCTCACATTCCTACACAGCTGTGTTTGTTTTTGTTTGACTGTGTTTGTTTGCGTGTATGTGTGTGCGTGTCTTTTGTAATTCTACTATTTACCGTTGCGCATTGTGGAAATGCCGCTTATCCAGTTATCGTTGTTCTTGTGGCCAGTTTGTTGATTAATCATTATCAGCAATTGCTGCGCTGCCTCTTCCGTGTATCGCATCAATCAGACGGGCGTGTGTGTGTGTGTGTTTAGGCAAAAAGCGCGTACCGTTTTGATTGTTACTCATCCGCTGCCGCCGGACCACAGAGAATAAACCGCAATACAAATAGCAGTTGTTGTTGTTGTAAGCTATTAGGCGCATTTAATTGCGGATCATTTCCCCCAGACCTACATACTAGTTGCTTATTTATTGGTGTTAAGCTGCCGGCGAACAAAACACAATGCACAAAGTGGCAAAAATTTGTGTCAGGTGTGTGTGTGTGTGTGTGTGTGTAATGTGGATTATGTCCGCACATTTCTTTGGCAAACACAAATACACGCACAGATAAACAGTGTATATTCGAGGTGACATACATTACGTCATTTCACAACACTACACCTCAGAAAGTGTCCGCAACGGTAGTCTGTGTTTTTGTTTTTGTCTCTTTCGCTCTTCTACGCTGTGTCACTGGCCTATTGGGTAGGACATTCACATTGCCAGCAAAACAATTAGCGCAGAAAAATGGAGCGCAAAGTGATTTCATGTTGTTGTTGTTGTTGTTTTTATTAAATGCAACTTAAAATTCAATTGAAAATTGTTTTGCTGCATTTGCAAATTGGGGAGCCCGTTGTTATTATACCCGCCGCGGAACTTACTTATTAGCAGTGTTGATTAGCGTTTAACGATGCAACTCCTTTTCCAGCTGTGGGTGCATTGGTTTTTCAATTTTGACCATAATAATAAGCAGAAGCAGCGCCCAACTAACTTTTGCCAATGCAATTAATTACCAACAGCTTTTTGTGAAAGTTGATGTGAACTAAAAAAAAAACAAAACTAAAGAAAAAACATCAAAACTACAAACAAACTACAAAAGTTTGTCTTATTTAGCAGCAGCTTTTTTTTTTGCCGTTTTCATTTCATTTTCGCGTGTGCACGATTGATTGGCATTTTTTACATTTTGTGTATTTTTCCCCCATAAATACATATGCATTTATGTACGGGTGTATGTATGTTATTTATTCAGTTTTGTTTACATAATTCCATTTGTCAATCAACATCCAATTAGGCAATCAACCTGTGCGATTCTTAAGCCTCTCACACATTTTTGTCATATGCTTTATTGCCGATGCGATAACGTAATTTACCCCGTTGCCTGTTTCCACCTTATGGCCAAGGCTTACCTTTTAAGTCTGACTCATAAAAGTGAATACATCCACTTAATTTGAGCGCTCTACGCCTTTTGAATGTCGATGAACCGCATTGAGGTTTATATACAACATTTTTTAGATGCAATTCGATAGCAGAATTTGCTGCATTTCTCTATACTCTTTCAAATACTACTTTTTAGTGTTTGATAAAAAAATTAACTCGTACCTCTATTAAAATTCCATGCATGGGATTATTACAAAAATGTCAAGTGAAATTTTTTTAGAGAATCAAATTAACTGCTAAATCTCACCGAGTAGCATTTTTGTCTGTTTTTTATTGCTGACTCTGCGACCACATTAATCAAAATGATTTGCGTTGATTCATTCATGTTTTTAAAAGTAAGGGTTTTTTATTGTATTGTAATGCAAAAAGACAGTCAAGGTTGTAACTTAGGGCTTGTCAGTTGTCTTTTTCGTTTTGTACCTGTATTTCAAGCAAAATTTTACGGAAATGAGATTTGCTAAAGCAAACTATGTTTTGTAAAATAATTATCAAGAGGAAACAAATTTGAATGGGTACTCATTTAACTCTTGAGAGATTTAAAAGGGTATCTCATACTTGCTCTACTAATTTGTTTGCTTCAATCTTGTATTTATTGCTGGTCATCTTGTTTATTTGGCACAAACTTCAACGGTATTTTGTATTTCTAGTTCAGCTCAATTTTCTTTCACTCTGTTGGCGTATTAAATATGATCTGATAGTTATTGAGCTCAACAACAGCCTTCAAGCAGACTTGGCAGACAGCAGCACTCTTAACTTAATGTTGCATCATTTCCCCAGTCTCTTCAGATGCGGACATACCACATTATAGTTCCAACCCAGCCCACGTTTTTTTTTTAACTCTACATTCTTTCATCCTCTGGTTCTTGGTTGTTCTACCTACACAAAAGAAAGGCCTCAAGAGCTACGTGAACGTCAACATGTTTCCAGACTACAGCGGATGGAAAGACGCATCATCATTTGGAAACTGGCTAATTTTGTAAACTTGTTTTATGCTCGACATTTTCCTAATCGACGACGCCTCAAAACAGTTTCCAAAGTCTCTTAGTAATTCATTCATTCCGTCCGCTCTTGTGTGTGAAGTTGTTTTTATTATTTATGTTGGATTTTCGGTTACAAATTTTGAAATATTTTTCACTCGCATTGTATGTAAATGCTGCAAACTGAAGTGGAATGCCAGTTGGCAGTTTGGCAGTTGGTGTTATGCATATGAAAAATTAGCTATTTGCAATTAACCATTGTTTTTTTTTATAAAGCCTTTATTGCCACTCTCTCTCTCTTTATGTATTTCTGTTTCTCTCTTGCACAAGTTGTGCCAGTGTTCAGAGATAAACAAAAATAGACCAAGACCAATTGATAAAGTCAATTAGGGTGTTCACTTGACCCTTGCAGCGTTTCAGATTGCAAGTGTGCAACTTGTCACAACAACAACTTGCACAGAAAAATTTCTTGCAACAATGCTAGACCCTTCCCTATGTATACGAAAAGTCTTTCATGTTTGCACAAAATAAAGATGTGGAAAGCTCGATAAAAAAGTCGAAATCGTATATCGATGCTCAGTATATTTGAGTATATTTGGTGTATTTTAGTGCTAAAGAAATTAATGACAGCTGATTAATGGCCGTTGAAATCAAAAGTCAAACTGAATTTGTTTGATAGAACGACATCGTCAACAAAGTCATCCATAATCTCACCAATCTTCGATTTAGCTTTGTCTAGCCAATATACTATACATCCACGAATGTTAAGAGCATGAACATTTTTGTGCAACTACTTATTTAAAAAACAAGCTCTAGACACCTTCTATTTTCTTTATTTCACGAATTAGTTTCTCTGCTCTTTCATCACAGAGCATATTTCTAAAGCTTTGAAATGGTATTTTTATCTTTATAAATCCAGCCAATCCAAGCACAAATCAAAAAACTGTTAACAAAAAACAGCCTACTGTGAATATGTGCAACCCGTTGCAACGTTAAGCGGTGTTCACGTAGTGTGTATTGCAAACTTGCAATCTGCAACGCTGCAAGGGTCAAGTGAACACCCTAAATGTCTATGAAGATAATGCGTGTTTATTGTGTCAGCGAGTCATAAAACAAAACCAATAATTAATAAAGTGCGCAGTCAATATTGCAATATCCGCAGAAAAGGTCAAAAGGTGTTTGTTATATAAATAAATAAAAAAAGAACTATGCAAAATTTTAAAAGCAGTAAATTTTATTTGCAACTGCCGCGCAAGGTCAACGTATTGATAGCTGCTTAAAACAAACGTTAGCCAACACTGGTCTGCTTTGTGCTCTCTGGCAACCTTGGCGCTTTTGACAGACACCTTTTGACACTCTCAAACCAACCACATTTTCCACATCTTGTCGTTTTGCGAACTTAAAAATTCTTCGTGTGCAAAAAAGATAGAAAAACAAAGACAGACAACAAAAAACACCAAAAAAGCAAACAATGCGCTTGCTTGGAAAACAACTGAAAACAGCAATAAAATGTCACTATTCAACAACAACAACAACCACATACAAAAGCAGAAACAACAGCAACAACAACCACAACATGCCAAAGCAGGAACAACAAGTCTAATGCTGCCCATTATTAATGAAATGATTATGGAGTCAGAGTCTGAAACGGACACGGAGTTGGATGAATTGGATGATTACAGGCTCAACTTTGCCGCTGGCCTCGAGACGAACAATTGCGGACAGCAGTCGCATTTGATGATGAACAGCACAGAGCTGGGGAACAGCATCAGCAGCAGCTCACTGAACTCTTTGGCGTCCAACTGTTCCAGCTGTTCGACGGCGGATTCGATAACAACGATCAGCAAACAGCCGTCGAATGCGAGCAAACACTTTGAGAACACGTACAAGCTGTTGGGCAAGCATCTGGAGAGCAATTGTCAACGCACAGTCGACAAGTTGCAGCAGTTGGACAAACAACTCGACAGTTTGGATAGCTTGAGCAGCTCCTGTTCCGCCGCCGCCTCCTTATCGGCGATTGTCAATGGCACTGAACCGACGCCCACTCGCCTCGAACTCGAATTGGAGGCCGTTGAACGCATGCGTGTGATTGTCCAGCAGATGAAGTCCACGCCCAGAGAGCAGCCAGCGACGTCCGTCTCTGTTCCCATGCTGGCCCTGTTGCATGACTTTGCGGCCAAGGGACAGCCGGGCTGCTCCAGGATCAACAGCACGCCCTGCACTCCAACGCCCAGTCCCATTACGGGTGCCCTGCCCCCGGAGGGACCCAACTTTGAGCTGCCCAAAGAGCTGCTGCAGGCGGCGAGTTCTTGGGAGCTCATGTACTATGCGTCCAAGAATGTCGATGGCTCGAATTGCCTCAAAGTTGTGCGCAGTCTCTTGACCAACAAAGGTAAGCAGCAATTTGGCCCAAAACTGAACTCTGAACGATTACTTTTAAAGGGAATACTTTAGATTTCTAAAACAAATTTGAGTTGAAATATAAGGTCTGAAGGATCAATAAATGAGTAACTGATTCTATTTTAAGTCACTTTTAGAGGCGTGCAGATTAAAATCATTTCAAGTTCCATGCACAATACATTTTTGCCTACTTTCTAAACATTTTTATTCTGATACGATAACTCTCATTCGACATATTGAATGCTGAAATTTATTAGAAATATCGAACATTTTACCTTCAAACGGTCTAACTTTAAAGGTGGTTGTTAAAATAAGTATTTTGACAAGTGTCTACCATTTAATGTCATATTTTTTTGTTTTGGAAATAACAATATATGCATGAAAAACAGATATTTTGAGAAAAGTAATAAGTAAAAGTCTTAAGAATATGGATTAAGATCATTTTTATAGGGCAAGTTAAAGAGTTTTAAATGTTTTAAATGTTCTTTATAGCTAGAAGATACAGGGCATCTGCTTATCGAGCATACTCAACTTTATTTTATTTTGCCTTACGTACATTTTAAAGATGATCGTTTGCTAATTACAATTGATTGATGTTAGTTCATATTAAATACAGTTCATAAACTTTGACATACAATTTCTCAGTTGTAGTTTATAATGATTCTCTTGAACTGTAAGTTCAGGGTCATCTTTAAATCATTAGGCCACACCTGTCTGATCGGCATTAAGAGGAAGGCCTCTTATCAGAAATGTCTTATCAGCAAAGAGTGCAACGAATGCGTTTTAAAAAAGCCCCTCCACTTGTCGGCTTTTAGCTTTTATCTTATCTATTTTTTGCTGTTAAACTTGGCCGTCGATTAATGTTTTCTCAATTAATTTTCTCACTTTTTTTTACGTTTGTTTGTTTGTTTTTCTTTGTGCTGCGGTGGCCGACGTGTGTAGAAACACGACACCCATATTTCTTTTGACTCAGCCTAAACATTTGTTGTTTCTAGTTCCTATTACTTGCTAAAAATTTCAGACTTTGTATTTGTTTTGTTATTTTTTGCTGGCCGTCATTAATGTCATTTGCGTAAATCATTATCGAATTTCTTTGTGCTCATTTAAGAAGGGCAGTGAAAGGGGTATAAT
>JBAMBJ010001416.1:0-23367 GCA_037043495.1 Drosophila recens | reverse complement strand
GAACAAAGAATTTTGTATGTAGAAGATTATACAAATAAAACTAGCTTCAAAACCAAACTATAATTATTAGATAATACTATATAATTACCTTACTTCATTTTCATTATCAATTTCACAAATATATAAATCAAAAACATTTCCAAAGATAGTATGCAGCCCATAATTAAATCCTCGAAGTACTTTAAAAATTAACATTGAAAAGCAACCCCAAAATAGGCAATATCATTATTAAAACTACATTGATCACATAAATTTATATAAGGACTATACAATTTCAAACTCATTCCCAAAAAGATAGTACGCAGCTCACAGCTAATGCTATAATAATAAACTGCAAAAATTGATGCAAGGATTATAACCATTGAAAATTGTATGAATAGGGCAAAAATGTGATGAACTTTGAGAAAAAGTGCAGACAGACATGAACAATTTGTTTGAACAAGGCGATTTAATTTGATTGATTTCAATTTGCTTCCCACTCTTTGAAACGAATAATATTCACATAAATGTATGTATGTATGTGGGTATTTACATTCATATGCGAAAGAATACTCGCAATAAAAGCGTCACATTTGATTGCATTTTTTGTGTGAAATTGGGCTGACAATGTTCGCTGACCAAAAATATAAAAAAAGGCGATAGCATGAAGAGGAACATGAATCCATTCAACTGAGTAGATGACTCTATAAAGGGGTGCATTCATTTTGGGGGTGATTGCCATTTACACAACCTACACACACAGTGCAGTCAGTGCGTTATCCTGTCCATGTCCTCGTTCTCATCCTCGTTCTCGACTGCACGCTGCGTAAACGTGTTAGGGCTGAAACAAGAACAAAAAAACAAAACAAAAATTGCACTTTACGCAATTTATGTGCAAATTTTCCTCAATGACTTTAAAGCAATGCCTACAGGGGGGAAAAGAGTAGAAAGATGGAGCGGGAGGTGGCAGCATTATTCAGTCATTGAAAATGCCATTATAATCGGGCGCTAATTGACTCTAATCGACTTGTTCTTCAGCATTTTATATTGGGGTTGTTTAACCTTAAACCCAAACCGAATCGAGCCATGAAATTGGTTTTAACACTTGAATGTTGGTAACATTCAAGAACATGCACTGCTCAAAATATAGACACGGTTTCTAAAGTCATAGATATGATTTTTTAACTTAGACAGCATTAATAAGAGGTATAAAAAACAAGTGGGAAAGGCTATACTTATTTAAATAAATTTAAAATATTTTTTATTACATGCTTTTAGGCACTTACATTGCTTAAAAACTTTAATCAGCAATTACCACCTTTCTATTTGTCCGATCTTGTTACGATTTGGTAGGATGATAGGTAATAGTAGTAGTTAACGTTAATAAGTAAAAAAAATCCTATTATCCTGAAAACTGTGCTTTTTGCGATTTACGGAGGCGGAAAGTTTCGCGGTAAAAGTTTGAAGCAAACTTTATAGAAGTCTTTTTAGGAGATGCTTCCTTCTCCGTGTTACATACATTGCAACGTATACAATATACCCTTTATTATTTTTTAAGTAACGGGTATAAAACCACTCCCATAATCATATATTTTTTTCGTATTTTGAAGATGAAAGGTCTTTTACATATTTTTCTTTTCACAACTTAAATTTAAATCATTTAATTTGAATTTTAATTAAAGTATTCTCCTTTTCAACTAAAGCTTAAATTCGAAATTGGTTTATGTGGAATGATTTTTAATTAAATAAATACTAACTATTTGGGAACTTTGGTCAAGTTTTTTTCTGTATTCTTAATTATCAATTTATTATTTTTGTCAATTTGTTTTCTGAATTTTAAATAATGTTTGAATATAAATTTTTAAGGTATATGTTGAAATTTAAGACTTCTTTTCAATAACTTTTATTTGATTTATATTTTATTTAGATTTTATTATCTGATTTTCATATTATATATTAAATTCTAAATAATTATTTTCCAACTAATTTGAGGCGACTTTAAATTAAATAACTAAAAACTTTAGACAGCAAAATATCTTGAGATTAAATCATTTTTTTCAGTGTAGCTATATTCACCTTCTGGTCATCTTTTGTCTCAGTCTTGAGCTCAATTCTTTGGGCACTTGAATGCGAGTAGTTCGAAATAAATGACACTTAAGAGCACTTCAGTTTCGAGTGTGTGTGAGGTGTGTTTATGCGGTGTGTGTGTGTTAAGTCTCTCATTTGTCTTAGCTTAAAATATACAAAAAAAATATAAAAGGAAAATTGCCCACAAATTAGTGTTGATAATGCGTCTATTTAACAGCTATTTGTTATTTAAATAAGCCGAGAGACGAGACGAGAGTCGCGACAATTGCAAAATCCAAGCTCAAAATCCTGCCATGCATCGCATATCCTTTTGGTCCTTATCCTTTGTCCTTTCACGCACACACACACACACTCACACATGATGCGTGCTAATACCTGGCCAAATTGAGAGACATTTTCACAGCAATGATGAAAATGGGAAAATAATTATGCGCCTGATTTAACTGTAAATGCCTGCTAATTTCTCACAAATGCCAAATACATTTCACACTCTCTCCCCCTCACACTCAGCTCTCAATTCTCGTTGTGTGTGTGTTTTTTCAAGTGTTTCGCACTTGAATTTTACTGTTGATTTTCCATTCTTTTTTTTTTTGCCATTCTTGTGTCCTTGCAAGGACAAACGTTCGGGCAGCACGTTTGACATTTGCATTGGCCCAAAAAGGTTTTTCGAAAACCTTTAAAAATAAATATAAAAAAAGTGCCGCAGCCAAGCAGAAAATCTGCTCATAAAATGGCTTCACTCAGTGAAATATGAGTTCATGTGTGTTGACAGTCGACAACTCGGTAAGAAATTAAATAACTCCACACAGTGATTGGACTAAAATATACCTTATGTGCATTGATTGATCTGGAAGGGAAGGGAAGGGAAAAAAATAACAAAATATTTCTTATATTAAATTTCTAATATATAATTAAAAATGTAAAATAACGCATTTAAAATTACAAAAAAATAACAAAGTTTTTCTTATATTAAATTTCTAATATATAATTAAATATATGCATTTATTTTACCCTAGTTTCTATATTTTAATAAATTTAAAAGAATACATGAGCAAAGTTTATTTATAATTTTTTATGTGTAATTTTGAAATTTTAAATTTTTAAAATCCCATTCTCCTAACAAGTCTTTGTCTAATATGATATGTTTTTATGATTTTTACACAAAAATAAAAATTATTTGTTAAATGTAAATCTGTACGAAAATTAATCTTAAATTTTATATTTGTATTTAATTGAATTTTTAAATGTAATCTTCCTAAAAATGATATGCTCCGTTTATTATTTTTTATTTTAATTTTTTAACAATTGTTTTGCCGGCTGCTTTTAGCTGAAATTCTGTACGAAAATTTCATTTAAAATTTGTACTTAACTGAATTTTAAAATGAAATCTTTCTAAATATTATATGTTCTATTTTTTATTTTTTTTTTTATTGTTTAACAATTGTTTTGTCGGCTGCTTTTAGTTGAAATTCAATAAACTTAATTAAAATATATTAAGTGAAATAAAATAATTACCTAAAATAATATGCTTACATTTTATTTTGGACCCAAAAGTGAACAACTTTTACAATAGAATTATGTATATGCATTCAAAGTAAAATTGTGAGTACTCATAGACCAAGTATACCCCTCTCTTACCACTTAGCAGCCCACTAACCACGCCTCTTTCTTAATAAAACTTCAGTGAACTCTGGGAAGTGCAAAAAGCAATGCTAAGAAATTGTTCGCCACAGCTAAGGAAATGGACAAGGAAATTCGCATTTATTATAATCGTCGTATAATCATGGGAAATGCGAAAAGTGAAAAGTGAAAAAGGAAAATTGCCGTCTATTTCCAATTGAGCAGTAGAAAAAAACGAATAAAATTGAATAAAATAAAATTAATTTGGCAAAGAAGAAGACAACAGCAACAACAATATAATGAAGAAGAAGATGATAAAGAAGAAGTAGAAGAAGAAGAAGGCGACATTCACAGTGCTCAAACTTTGCAATTTGTGGCGCGTTTCCGGTTTCCGCTGTTAGCGTGAATGAATCAGAAAAGAAGAAAACAGACAAAAATGGGGGAAGAAAATTGGTATTGTCATTAATTTTGTTTGATGTGCTTTTTCCCTAAGAGAGAGAGAGAGAGAGATAGAGAGAGAGGGAAGGAAAGAAAGAGATGCAAAGCGATTAGTTGCCACTTAGCGCAGTTAAGAGTCGCATTCAGTTTATGAAATCAGGCGTAATAATTGGGCCAAATCAATCAACTAAATTTCGTATGGAACTGAAAAACTTGACTACGAATTAAAGTTGGCCTTGATTTTAAGCCATTTTGTATATTAACATTTATCATTTGGCTTAACAAATTTGAACAGTTCGATTCGTTGCCGAGAGCAAAATTTTGATTTTGGATATTCTTGAAAAATGCCAGTTGCACCTGCCGACGATTGGCCCATGAGTCCAACTATCAATTATATTTCCAATGAACTGGGCAAGTACTTATTAAGTTTATTTATTTGTTGGCCAAGTCTCCAAATATAAAAAGGAATCTCGAACAAGAGATTTATGTTTTAAATACGAAAAATTAAATTTATAATAATAATTTAAATTCAAAATAAAATGTTAATTTAATTTGTAACGGAAAAAAACCATTTTCACTAACAAATATTTGCATTAATTTTCTATGCACTATTTTTATTATAAAAATGTAAAAATAAAAAGATTATTTTATTTGTATAATGAAAAATAAAAAAATAAATAAATATAATACAAATTTTTGATTATTTTAACTTTAAAGTAAAAATAATTTTTTTTTAAATGATTTAAATGTAAATTCAAATTTAAATGTAATTATCAAATGATAACTTTTTATTAGAATCAAGAAATCTGACTTTTTAATTAAAATATCAATAAAGTATTTTTTATTTTATTTATTATATATTTTTTAATCATTAATAAAATATCTTTTCACACAGAACGCACTCATCTGATAAGGTCGCCGCAAGTGCTGCAGAATTTGAATGCCATAACTGAGTCCTGGAACGAAATGGGCCAAGCGGAAGGTGTACGTCTAAAGCACCAATTCAATACGGATCTGTAGAGGGTCTCAGTGGGCAACAATAAAACTATCCAAATCAAAATCAAAAGGCAAATGGAAAAAGAGAAAAAGTTAGTGAGTTGAAGTCATGAGCAACACCTGTCGAGCTGTTTTTATTTTTCTCTTTCACCTGGCAAATTAATCATGGAAACTGTTACCAAAATACTCGTTGGAAAATCATAATAATAAAAACAAACAAAAACTAAAACTAAAAGCGACAACAACTCGCACGCTATGCAAAGGGTTGCAAGAGGGGTTGGCAAAGGCGGAGGGTGCAAAGGGGCTGGGGGTAAACACAAATTTGTGACAAAGTTACGGAAATTTAATTAAAATCAAATACACTCGCTCTCTTATTGCCAACGCGCTTTTGGCCAACACCCTGTTGGCTAAAATCGGGGTAGCAAATTCTCAGTCAGGTGTGACTTGATAGTTTATAACACGCTCTCTTCACCCCTTCCCTTACTACTCAGTACTCATGTGTGTGTTCTCACTAGTTTTCCGCGTCGTTTAATAAACAAAATGTAAACAAAGTTTAACAGCAATGACACACACACTTATACACACTCATACACACACACACACATGTTTCCCCTTCTCTTCGCTTCGCACTCGAGCCTTTTTTTCGTTGTTGCCTTTTATTAATATTATTTATGAGCCTGTGGTTGTCTTTTTTTTGTATTTTGTATTTTGTTCGTCAAATGCCCGCGGCAAGGTGAATACCAAAAATATCTAACCATGAATTCAGCCATGAATTCATGCGTCCATTGGGACAGACAGCTGCTCAATTTCACAGCGCACACATTTGATTAACTTAATTTAATAGTATTTTTTTTTTGCTCTATTTAATACGTGTGTGTTTGTGTTGATATATTTGTTTGTTTATTTAATTTATTATCATTATAAATAAGCACGACTCGTTCGCATTCAAATCAGGTTCAAGCCCTTGCTACACATGGTTTTATTTGAAGGGGTTAATCGTTGGCATTTCCATAGTATAACCTTGAATAGTAATTACTATATAACATAGATCCTTATTAAATGCTTCCGTGGGACTTTTTTTGACTTATGACTTGGTCAAAACTCATCCGATTTTCAAACGGAATGTCTTTTTGGGCTTGGTTTGAAATATTTATTGATTTGCCAATTTAAATTTATTGATTTTGAATGAAAATTTCTTTTTCAAAATTTTAATTTTTTTGCATACCAACCCTTGGCATTTTTCGAAAAAATTTCAAAATTGTTTTATTATAGTTTTATTATCTAATCAACTCCTGGGGTATTAATTAGCATAATAAATTATTTTGAACTTGATTCTAAGTTTATATTTTTCAAAATTATTGTTAAGAATTCATGAATTTTGACTTTTCATTCAGATTCATAGTCAACGATATTTTTAGAATTTGACTGTCTTCAAAAATATCTTTTGCTTCAGACTTATTAAGTTATCTTCTTCAATACTTAATCAATTACCATGTGGAAAAAATCAATGTACCTAAGATTCCGATTTTATCTCAATTTAAAGATCCAATTTTAAGACTCTATTTTAAATAAAATTTCTTAATTTTGTTTTTTGCATTTATCCCTCTTCATTTTACTTATATTTTTATAGTGGAAACAGCTTCATTTTATTCTAATATTTTCGCCAAAGTATCAATATCAAAAAGAACAAAAATAGCTATCTTAATACATATAGGTGATCATTTGAGAGATCATTCTTCAGGCTGTGGAAACACAAAAGCAAATAGAAAATGTCGTCAATTAAAAACGAGTAATACGAGAATGTGTCTTGGGTCTATTGTGAGACAGGCAACCACCAGAGGCGACCATTGGCTAATGAAGACACAATTAACTGCACAATTGCGGAAAAGGTGAGGGAAAGAAGCTGTGGGAGCAGCTGTAGCTACCTGGACACTGGAAGTCTGACCAAAACAGTCTTGGCAAATCGAATGAAATGAGGCATGAAACCATTTTGCCATTTAAAAATGGTAAACAAAAGCAACGGGGCTACTGCTCATTCTTTAATCACAACAAGGAAGGGAGAGGGAGTTGAAAAAGGAGATGGAAAGGGAGAGGCAGAGACAGAAGGAGTCTAAACGATCACTTAAGGACAAACAGTCGGGATCAGTCAGCTGCTTGTGGATCTGTGAAACGATAAATAAGGCACAGCTTAGCTCATTGAAGTCACCTACCAAAAACGAAAGAAAAACTTCACTTTATCTCACTTTCTCTCTCGCCGACAAGGCACAGTGGGTCAAAAGGCAGAGCGAGCGGAGTTCAATAAATATCTTAAAAAAATAAAAAGTTAAAAAATGTATAGCTCAACAAATGAATAACTTTAGTTCAATAGTATAGTCACATTAAGCTAAAGTTTTTTCGAGTAAAAGCTATTTTTTTTTTAATTTTTGTTTAATAAACATTTAAAATAAGAATAATTCCCTTCAAATTGAATCCTACATATCTTATTCTTTAAAATCAAATTTTCTTTTGTTTCATATTAAAATGGAGCTGCGTTTTCCCACATCCCATGGAATTATTAAATTTTTGTATAATAAAGAAATAATTTTTTGTAATTTAATTAAAGCTAACTCTATTTTTATTGAAAAAAAAAAGAGTTATTAGAATAAATAAAAGTAAATTATTGCAAATAAAATAATTTGAAGCATTGTTGATAGACTCTTTATATTTTTACAAATTTAAGGCCTTTAAAATTTAATAAAAAAAAATCCAATAACTTTGCCGTTTGACCCACTGTGCAGGGATAAGTCGAAGTCTGTTTTAGAGTCTCAGTCGCAGCTCAAGGAATCGTCGGCGTACTTTGAAATGATCGCTGCGATCGACACAAAAAGTATCGCATGTCCTGCAGAAAGACTGTCGCCAGGATGCTTACAGGGTAGAAGACTAGGAGTAGGAGTAGGAGTACGAGTCCTTGCATATCCTGTCGGAAATTGTTGCAATTGCATGTTGCGGTGTGTTGACAATCAACGAACGTCGATCGTTGATCGTTGATCAACATGTCATGCGATACTTGAGACTGCGACAACTGAGATATTTTAAAAATGCGGCAAACTGCTTCTCAAGTCGGCACAAATTACCGTAATTAACGTTCGTCCTTCGTCCGGGCAAAATGGCGCTCATTAGGCGCCGTCATCTTCAGAACCGCGAGACAAGCAGCCATAATTATTTCGCTGCTGACAACTTTTTGATGAATTAAATAATTTTTAAGTGCAACATCATGATGACGATGATGACAGGACGATAAAGGACGACAGTCCTGTTGAAATGAAATCTGACTTGAGCATCTGTTGAGCGGATTTAACTTGTTTAATTACCGCTGTATTCAGATTCTGCTGTCGTCGTCAACAGTTGCGCTCGTTATATAAAAAAAATAATAAAAAATATATAAAATAAAATGTTGGCAGTCTTTCAAGTGTCGCCCCCCCTTTGAGTTGTTTTGCTGTAACTGTAACTGTTGCCATTTTAATGCGCTCGAGCCTCAAGTGTCGAGTCCAAAATTGATTTTCATTTTCATTGTTCGGCCCTTGTGAAGAGGTTCATAAAACTGCAAGCCAAAAATGGCAATGTGCTTGATTATGTTTGAGATACACACACACATGCACACACACAGACAGAGATACATTTACAAGGTGAGCTCAATGCAAATACTCTCACACACACACACACACACACAGTGGCACTCGACACTCAATTTCATAGAGCCACAAAATACGAAAACTCAAAAGGCCACTTGATAAATTTCATATATTTATAGCCCGCAGAGTGGCGCTGCATTTGCACACTGAATGAAATTCCTTGCACACACACACACACACACTCACACACACAAGGACATTCGTCTGGTAGGGGGGTGTGGAGGGGGGAACCCTTGGCGCTGCTTTCCTCACAGTCCAATCATGCTCCTCCCCCCTTCCTGATGCCCCTTTTTGGGCTTGGCCAAACACTTGCACAAATAAAAGATCTACTTCAACTTATTGAATTTTCGTCAATAGAAACAAGATGAAATTTTGTGCGGGCAACGACGACAATTGAATGCTCTTCTACCGGAATTTGATACCATTTATAGTAGATTTGTTTTTCAAAGTTATAATTTTCATTAAAAAATGTTCACACTTTTTTTAAAAATAAACATAAATATAATCTTCAAAATAAAACTTTTTACTAGGCAAAAGTCTAGTGACGAAAATATTTCCATGCCCCAAAATTTCTGATATCCAATTTTGTGACGAACAATACTAAATTTAACATGTAAATAAGTTTAAAAAAAAATCTAGTGACAAAAACATTTTTATGCCCCTAAATTTCTGATATCCAATTTTGTGACGAAAAATACTAAATTTAACATGTAAATTAGCTTAAAATTATATTTGACATTGAGCCCTGGGCAAAAATAAATTTTTATTAGTTTTAAAGAATGGGGTCTATTAGCGAAATTTATATGTTAAATTAAATATTGTTCGTCAAAAAATTGGATATCAGAAATTTTGTGGCATGAAAATGTTTTTGTCACTTGACTTTTGTCGCGCAAAGAGGTTTTTTATAAAAATTTTTTTACTTAAAAAATTATTTACTTTTTTAAATTATAACTTACTAATACTTATATACATATGTTAATTTTTATATTATTCATCACAAAATAGGATATTAGAAATTTTGTGGCATGGGGTTTTTATACGATTCTTTTTACTTATAAAATAATACATATTTTTAAAAGTAGAAAACTGTCAAAAATACCATTAAAACTTTCATAAAATATCTGTTTAGATCAGACAGTATTAAGTAGTCTATATACTTTAAATAGATATGGCATTTAGCTAGGCAGATTGGATGTCTTTTGCTGCCCACCCGCGAAATGCTTTTGCATATGAGTTTTATGAAAGCTCCTTTGACAACGCTGACTTTATGCGGAATGTGGAAGGGGTATATGCATGTGTATGTATGTATGTATGTGTGTGCAGCTACTCGACTTTCAGTGACAAATCCGTTAAGTCGCGCATTTGTAAGTATATAATGAACATAATAATGATGTTCATGTTCAAGTTAATGTTGATTTCGTATTTGTGCAAGGAATTCAATTTTGACCCGCGACGTTGGCAAAATGTTAAGTGTAATCAAATTGTTACCCTGACCGGGAGCTCAGATTTTTTTATTATTATTATTACTATGTATTCTGATGATTATTGAATTTAAGGCTGCTGCACACACACACACAAAGCGATGTCCTGCGGTGCAAACGGGAATTATTAAAAAGTAATTATGGCACAAATTACGAGATATCAATATAGCATTTAGCGCTGCATGCGGCCAGGACACAGCAAGGACTTTGTTAGTACAAAAGGCGGCGGATCCTTGCGATGCGATGCGATACGATAATGTGACGAGGTAGGTCCTTTTTATATTTGTTGTATTTTTTTTGTTGTGCACCACCACTTGAAAATTGTGCAAAATCCTTTAGCTTACATCCTTCAGAGCTGCTGTTTCCGCTGCTGTCTGCGGCACACAATGCGATTTCTTCTTCTTGACGACTCCTCTTCTGCCCCTGCCCTTTTTGCACAGTGTATGCGGCATGTTGTGCAACATTTCCTTCTTTTTTTTGTTATAATTGTGCCTTGCAATTTTGACATAATATCAAGATTATTATTCGATTTGAACTTCTCTCGCTCTCTCTCTTTCTCTCTCTCTCTTATTTAATGAGCAGGCATTGAGGCGCATTCCCCCTCGGGACTCTTAAAGCCACTTCACCTTCACTTTGATGCCCAAGATCATTCCCATTGACTCGCAATACACAAAAAGGTCGACAGCTCAAATACAATAACTGCGAGTTTCCCTCTAGATTACCAGTTACTTTTCACGAATTGTTAATTTCTCGCTTCGTTTGTGATTGTTTGTCGGCAACAAAAGGCACTTTGAAATATTGTGATGCCAAAAGAAATTAACTGCATCAAATCTGTCTATATTACACTGTTCCAACAGTGTTTGCTGGCAGTTTATTTACAGCTATTAAATTTAGAAAACTTTTTACTTTTATCTGTAACTTAAGACTAAAAAGGGAAATATCTGAATGCCTTGTTCTGATTTTCGTTCTCGCTGGTATAAAGATATTCTAATTATATACTTTCATTTGATTCTAGCTAAATGAAGATCTGAATTCGATAACCGATTGCAAAGTTTTGCATTTTGTCAATTTTTTTGACGAATTTAATAATTGCAAACTAACTACTTCAATCGTTTTTTCAAATAGGAATGTTCAAAATATTCTGTTCTATTATATAAATTCTCTTAATATTTTTCGTGGAATTTTGGCGAAATTAAAAATGGGAACACGGCCATATTTATTTACTGTCCTAAATATTATTTTTCCAAATTCTGTTGTTCAAAATCTCTTGAAAAGATAAAAAATCTGTAAATACCCATAATATGCATTTAAAAAATCAGATGCTACTGTCTTTGATAATTATCATATTTAATTGTCAATTATAATTGACGAAAGTGTTAATCAGAATGGCAATAGCCACAATTGTTTTCATTTCTTCTTTAAGATTTTTCCTTACTGATTATCCGTCTTTAGAGACTTTTTTAAATCTATTGATTCATTCGCGAATATGGATATTAATACCATCTTACATCCATTGATCACCCTATATATTTAAAGTCTTTTCCCAAGTTCTCATTAAAATGCTCACCTTGTATATTTTCCACCTCCTCCCAAGTTCTCATTAAAATGCTCAACCTGTATATTTTCCATCACCTCCCAATTTCTGATTAAAAAACTCCTTCCATTCTGTTTGTCTTCATTTATTTCTTAGCTTAATTCATAATTAATATACATTATTTTTACAATTATGCTTAATTATTATACAATTATTAAATGTTACTTATATGCAATGTGTGTGTGAATATACTTGCAACACTAACTGTACTTTATTATATTTATATATTTATATTTGTATATACACAATGTGTTCGCTTGTCCATTTTATCACCACATCGAGTCCACTTTCAAGTCGGATAAAGTCGGATTTCTTCAGTCTTCGCCCTTGGTGACCACGGAGACGGGCGTCGACGCGTTGCTGCTGCCGCCGTTGGCGCTGCGCGGCGACTGCGCGGCCGTCGAGGTCAACGTGAGGTCGCCGGAGGAGATCAACGTGTTGCCCACGCCATGGGGCGTGGCGTGTAAGGAATGTGGCGGCGGCTGCTGAGCCAGCGAATTGGGACTCTCGCGGGGGCTGCTGTTGCTGCAGGGCGGGCTCACCTGGGCGGACGAGGGATGCAGCGACAGATTCTGCGGATAGCCCGCCGCCGAGGCAGCGGCCGCTGCTGCTGCGGCGCCGGCGCCAAAGATGCCGTTGAGATTGCTCAGACCCATGTACTGCGACAGCAGCGTGTGGAAGTTGGGCAGCTTGTAGTGCGGCGGCATCAGCTGCTGTGGCAACAGGCCCGGATTGAAGTGTTGGTGCAGCGCGAAGTGCGGCGGCCAAAACTCGGCGGGCAGCGCGGCCGGATGGCCCTGAAGTGCGTGCGGGGGCAGCGGAATGCCGAGCGGAAACTCGGGCAGACCTAGAGAGGGAATAGAGAAGGCATAATTATTGATTAAACGAACTTCGACTCGTGTCACACGCACTGGACAGTGGGAAAAGTTGCCAATTTAGCTTATATATAAATTCGAAATTTCATAATTAAAATTTTATTAGTGTTTGTAAACTTATGAAAATTATAAGTATTAAAGCTAAAATGGTATTATTTTTTTGTAATTTGCACTGACTAAAAGTAACTGTTTTGCAATTGAGATTATATAATTTATTGTAATCTACTTTGATAAAAACTATCCGTTTCTAATATCAGACATTTTCGTATTTATTGTAATCTACACTAATAAAAATTATTCGTTTTTTAATATCAGGAATTTTTTTTATTTTTTGTTTTAATTAAAATTAGTTTTATCTATTTTAAAAATAAGAACATTAACAGAAGTAAAAAAATTATCTGGGGTGCCACAGAAATCGCTTTCGCTTGAATTTCGCTGGAATTTCCTTAATATTTCATACAAATTTAAGTGAAAACGATTTCTGTGCGGTCCCCTTATATGAATTTTCTTTTTTTTGTAATAAATTTTTTGGGTTTTATAGATTTATTCCCAAAGCTTATACAGAGTACAATATTTTTTTATCATTATGTGCAGAAATCTTGATGCACTTCTTTTAAGTTCAAATTTATGTATCTGAATTAGAAAATAAGAATTTTCATCTTGAACCGTGTTTCAGTGTTGAAAATTACAACAAATCACAAAAGCACATCTTCCATATTCTCCTAAACTCTCCTATATCTTCTCCTATATTCTCTTAACAATATTCTCTTATTTTCTCCTTTTTTCTCCTAGGAGAATATTTTTGCATAATATTTTAACCACATTTTCTTTTTCAAATAAAAAAATAAGTTAAACATTTATGTTTAAAAAAAATTTAATTAAATTCTTAATAATATGTGAACTAGAAAAATTCACAAATTAGAAAAAAACAACAGACAGACTATCTATTTGTAATTTTGTATAAGCTATATTTGACAGTTTTTGCCCACTGTGCCACAGCGTGGCATGCATGAATTCAATTATGTGACACACGTAATTTGCTAATTTGACAACTTGGACTTGGGAATTGGATTTGGATTTGGATTTGGAGACACTCACCTTGATCGGGCAGCAGGTATCCCGCCTTGTCCTGATTCATAAACTTCTCACGTTTACGCCATTTGGCGCGTCGATTCTGGAACCAGACCTGCAATGCCAAGAAGAAGAAGATGAAGAAGTGGAAAATTTTGCAGAATGAGTAACAGTTGCGTTGTTGCGTATGCAAATGGACTCGAAGGACTCTAAGGTCCTTTCTAATTGCCCAATCTATGAACTTTGATCAAGTTGGAGTTGGAGTCGAAGAGTCGAAGAGAAAATACAATGGCATCCAATCGGAAGTGTGCAACTCTGATTTGCCACACAGACCGAGAGACTGAGAAACTGAGACTGAGAGTGAGACTGAGTTTTGTATTGTTGAATTGTCGGTGGTTGGTGACTTATGCATTTTTCGACACTTGACCCCCCCAAAAAACACACGGAACGGGGGTTGTTGCAGCTTGTGGGCAATTTGTGGGCGTGGGTTAAAAACACTTCCGTGCTCAGGACTCGGCCGGAAAATTGACGAGCTAAAGTGCCGTGTCTCTTCTCTGAGTCTTCTTCGACGCATATTAAGGAAAATTAATTGTTTGTAAATTGAAATCACTTGACAAAACTGGCCAAGAAGAAGAGTTGTGCAATTATGGACACCCTGTATTTTGCCTCATTTTCCCCATTTAACATTGCAACAACAATGCGTGCAACGAAGCGAGTCGTAAATTAGCAACGATTTCCTTGCTATAATTGCTGCCAATTATTTGTCCCATGTGTGTGTGTGTGTGTGTGTGTGTGCCACGCCCCCCTTGCCCCTCCCTCGTCGCTGACTTTTGCAACCCTTGGGATTTTGTGAGCATTTTAATTGTTAGTAGCGCAATTATAATGCTTTAGCTTTGGCTTTGGCCAACAACTTAAACCATTCTCCGCCTCCTGCTTCATTCATGGCCGGAACGTAAAAGTTGAATTTACGGATATCCGCACAGCATTTTTATCACACATGTGCGATCAAGTTGTAAGTATGACACAAAAGCAATGCCACAAACTGTCGCAAATTCAAAGTTCTAAATTCAAATAACAGAAATACAAATCGCAAAGCATATTAAAATTAAATCAGAGTTAGAAAAAATATACTTTCCCCTTTGTAATTAAAAGACAATATAATTTTTTTAAATCTATTAATAATATGCTCGCATTAAATTTATGTATGAAGAAAAAAATTACTTAAATTATTTTTTAAACAAAGCCAAAATTAAAATAAACTTTAAAAAAAAAAATACTTTTGCTTTGTAATTAATTGATAAATATAAATATAAATATTTTAAAAATATTATACATACAAAAACAAGTCACATAATATTACAAAATTAAGTAAAAATAAACTATTTAAATATTTATATATATTTAAAAATTAAATATTTTAATTGTGGCTTAGTAAACTTAAATGAAATTAATTTTGGAATAAATATACTTTTGCTTTATAAATAATTGATAAATATAAATTTTTTGAAATCTTTTGCATTCAATTATTTATATTTGACGGGAAAAAGGACTTAAAAGCATTATCAAACTGATTTGTTACGCGAAATGAGCTTAAAAATAAAAGCACAAGTATTTTCAATAGTAAAAAATGTTTTCAAGTGAAATTTGTATTTTTTTAATATTTTTTTGGGGAGCTGTTGGACTTGTTGTTTGTTTCTGCGCCATGCAAATCCAAAAATAATTGCACGTTCATCAACCCCTTTGGCGAGACGGATACCAAATGTATCTGATAGATACAAAGCGAAAAAAAAACAAACGCTCTAAATCTGTTACTATTGAAGTAGTCTGAGTTTTTATGTCATATAAAACGTATGTGAATCAATGACCAATTACGCTTAATCTGCCAACGGATACAGAGAACCGTGAAACGGCCAATTTCGCAAGGGAAAACGTAGATGAAAAGGGCAGGGAAAAGGGAGGGGAAGGACGCAGGACGAGTCGTAATCCCTCAGTGAGTGCAGAGAGCGCTTAGGTCAAGTTGTTTTACATTTTGTTGTCATTGTATTTGTATCTGTATTTGTCAACAATCAAAAAGATAGACAGAAAAAAGATACTCAAGTGCTTGAAAGCATTTCAACTGAAATCGAATTGTGCTAGGATCGAAGGACGCGGCACGAAGGACCAATTACATGTTGTGTAGTCGTGTGTTAAGCAAAGCCACTTTAATTGTTTACCCAAAAAAAAAAACTGTAGAGAGTTAATAAAAATACCAACACCAACCAAATGATGCAACTCTCCCCTCTGACAATTTAATCATTTGGAAAATCACAATATCTAATGTCCTTTTGCCACCCTTAATGCGCAGCAACAACCCCCAACAACAACTAAATCGATGTCCCTGTTTTTTTGTATACAAACAGTTTGCTAAGTGTTTAAAAGACTATTTACAAATTAAGTCCTTTTGATTGTTACGAGATTTTTGATTTTGCATTTTGTATGCGCGCGTGTTTTGTGCGCGTTTAAAAACGCGCGCGCATTTGCTGCCCATTTGTTGTATGAAAATGTAACACAACTTGGCCAATTATAATTTTTATATTTAGCCCATAGATTGCAGTCTTTTAAGCCGCTTAACTTTGCACGCTCACCTGCCGCCGTAAGTCGCACATAATTATATAATCAAGGGCATAATCACAACTTAATTGCATGTCGATTACGAATCTATCTATGTATCTGTATCTGTAGCTGGTAAATTACCTGCACGCGTGCTTCGCTCAGATCCAAACGCATTGCCAGATCCTCCCTTGTGAAAACATCCGGATATTGTGTCTTCTCAAACGCGCGCTCCAATTGATGCAATTGAAATGTTGTAAAAGTTGTGCGCGATCTGTGAAATACAATGGGCATAAGAGGGTAAGATACATACATATATATATTTATTTGTATTTAGCTGCTAAGCGGATTTGGCCAACAACAAATGCGACTTACCGACGAACTTTACGCGGTCTCTCCATATCGCCCAGATCATGGCCATTATTCAGACTCGACGAGAGTTCATCATCATTATCGACATCCAAACCGCTTTCCGTATTCGTCGGTGAATCTTCCCTTTTGGCAACCATTTGTTGTTGTTGTTGTTGCTGATGTTGTTGGTGTTGCTGGTGTTGTTGCTGATGTTGTTGCTGGTGTTGTTGCTGCTGATGTTGCTGATGTTGCAGATGATGAATGTGATGCGAATGCGTTATTAACACCTCATTGGGCGTATCTATTCAATTAGAAAAGAAAAGCAAATAAATTAACTGCAGTTTTTACTTTGCTTTTAAATTTCAAAATATTTGAGTGAAAATTCGTAGAAGTCACAAATTTACAAAGCTAAATTCAACTCATTTAATTTAAAAAGTCATGAAATTTGTTTTGATTGGATTTATTTTAAATATATTTATTATTTTAAATAAATTTTTTTTTGTAGAAAATATTTAATTTTATTAAAATTGTTTGTTAATTTAGGTTTGAAAATTCATGTCACTCTGCAAATATGTCTAAAAATTAAGTCACCAGCATTTGAAAAACACCGATATATCGAATTTGAAATTGACAATATTTAAGAACCGTGTTTAAAAAATGCTGTTCCTCTTTTAATTATAATAATTTAATTGTTTTAACATAAATTTAAACTAACTTACTTTAAAAATAAAATAAAAAAAATTAAGTTGTAATAGAGACTTTATTAGTTGTTTGGAAAATTGTTTTAAAAAATAGTTTGGCACAAGAAATCTCCTTATTTCCATTCAGAAAAATTTTGTATTTAACAAAAATTTAAAAAAAAACACAAGAAAACTAATTATTAATTTTAAATAAAATATATACATTTTAAATTTTGCCAGCCTGCTAAAAAAGTCAAGATTCAACTGCTTCAAACTTTGCCAAACAAAATAAATCGAATCAAATAAAATGCCAAATAAAGTTGCGCTAAAAGTGAAAAGTGAAAAGTGTTTTTTCGGCAGCTGCGAAAAAAACCAAACCAAACCGAAATCCAAAATCCATTCAATTGTAACTGAAGTAGTAATATCCTGATTGAATGCCAGCTAACCCCCAATTTTTTTTTTAAACGTTTAAAGCTTTCAAGTGCACTTTGGATATATATGTATGTGTGTGTGTGTGTATGCAAGTGTGTGTGTGTGTGTGTAAGTGCCACGCAATTTGATTTGGCAATCAATAACAAATAATTATAAGCAGCGAAATTTGTTAACTTTAAATTGCAGTCGACTTTTTATTATTATTAAAGCTACAGTTACGAGCATAAGTATTTGAACAACCCTTTTGTTGCAAAAGGATTTGAAATGGATTTCTTTCATTCTTTCCCCTTCTTTCACACGCCCTGTACGTGTGTATGTGTGTGAGCAACTTTTTCCAGCTAAACATGTAATCAAATTTTAATGAACCTCAAATTAATAATATTCACAATACAGTACACACACACACCACACACACACATGCACAGCTCACAGCGGGCTATCGCCAGGACCAAGAATCCTGTTGTTATCCTTATCGTTTCTGGATTTTCGTAACATTTTTGCAGCTTGTTCGCTTGTTGTGGCGAAAAAGGTAATTTTCGGGCAAAGGCATCAAATTACGCAGGATACACGCAGGACGATTGAGCATGAAAATTGCCGCTCCGAATATCGTGAATATCCTCCGCAAAAAGTGTCCTGCGGTGCCGCACGTTGTCACAATTTTGTAACAGCTTTGGGTGCTCGGTTCATGTGCCCAATGAATGTCAATCTCAATCTAATTATGGGTCTAATGATTTTAATGATGCCCAAGCGTCTCATTATTAGCCTGCTGCCTTCATCAGGATATCGCATGGCAGTTTCGTGATATGTTTTGATTTGCTTTAGTTACTTTTCTGTTCTGTTATATATTTTTTTAGCTCTCAGTTTTCACGCAGCGGGCCATCAACGGGCCACGCCCACAACATGATGCCCAACACACAACGCAACGCCCCCTTTCAGTTCAGGGCAATGAAATGGAGTCAGGACAGCAGGCACAGTTTATGCAGATACTCCAAAAACTATGGACATGTTTTCGATCTCATTTGCATATGACGAAGACACTTCCACATTCCTCTTGCCACATGCTACATTCCTCCTGCCCCTGCCCCAAAACTTGCACCTTTGATGTGGTTTTCAGCAAGTCTATCTGAATTCAAGTGTTTGTTTTTGAACTTGATTTGGGATTTGGCATTTCTTAAATGTATCTATTGAGTGAGAGCACAATTTAAATACTGCATAAGAATTCATAAAAGCTGGTGATGGAAAAAATAATAGATCCCATCATATTTTTAAACATTTTGATCATAAAAGAAAAAATTACTTTTGGTTAAAAACTTTTGAAATACAAATAAAACAAAGTTTGCAGTTTTTTTTCGGTACATTTCTTATTCTGATATTTTCAATACCTTTTTTAACAAGTTGGGCAAAACTTGATCAGTTATCATACACAATGACATTATTGTAATGATTTGGTTTCTAAATTCTTTGCACGTATAAACCTCAAAATTTACCAATTTTACTCTAATAAAATTTAGTTTACTTATTCTATTTCCTTGAATTCTTTCTAAAAAATTAGTTTGATTAAATCTAAAGTATTGGTAAAAAAAAATTCACTGAAATTTTAATTATTTCAAGTTTTATTTGAGTGAATACGATACTTATTTACTTGAGTAAATTAATAAATTAAAATTTAAGGCAAAGTTTGTAGTTTCTATTTAAACCGGAAGTGAATAAGATATTTTTTTTTAATTTATAAGTGTATTTTATGGAGCTGAGTTTAATTGAATAGTATAATATGCCATCTTTATAAGTACTATTCTATAATTATAAAGTGAATACGATATTCATTTGCTTTGATAAGATAGAATTTAAAACAAAGTTTGTAATTTCTATTTATGACTGAAGTGCTAATGATAATTATTTAATTAATAAGTGTATTTTATTAATCTAGATTTACTGGGGTGCCACAGAAATCTCTTTCACCTGAAAAATGACGTAAATTTCATACAAATTTACGTCAAATTCAGGTGAAAGATAATTCTGTGGCACCCCAGTTAATTTATAATTTCTATTTGTGACTTACATAGGTGAATATGATATTCATTTAAAATTATAAGTATTTTATTTATTGAAGCTGAATTTAATTTAATTGTTTAATAAGCCAATTTTTGAGCATTATTCTATTAAAGAATATGAAATTTCTTTTAACTAATAAAGAAATGTTAAGAAAATGTATATAAAGAGGAAGTTGAGCTAACATTAAGTAAACGATTTGCGAAACAAATGTTAAATACAGCCAAAATTTGTATTCATTTATTTATTGTATATTTTCAATGAATTGATTTCAGCTCAAAAAATTAATATAACTTAAAGTATGCCGACGGCAATTAGCAAATGAATTTTGCAACTCGATCAGATGATCAATCATGTATAAGTTGCTTGACTTACCGCTGCGTTTTGATTGATGCTGATTGCCCAGTATCTGATCGATGCTGTAGACGGCGCGGGGACGCGACACGGGACTTTCCTGCACTTGAACTGGACGCATTATTGTTGTGGGTGGCATTATAATTGTGGCATGTGGTGTTGTTGTCATCATTTCAAAGCAGCAGCAGAAGAACAACTTAAAGTATAGCTTGACTATAAACAAAAGTTGGCAATTCGCATGACACGTTAACACTTATCAATAATTAATGAATGTAAAATAAATTGAGGTTTAATTTGTATTTAATTATTATTGTTGTTGACTTTTGATTGTTAGCACTGAAAAACGCACGCACAAAATTGTTAATATTTATATTTGTTGGTAATTCTATTTATTTATTTTTGGTTACGGTTAATAACTTGTACGGCTGTAATAGTTGAGCTGGGCAATTGACACGTACGTTGCTCGTGTGCGTTGAACAACCGACAACCAACAAGCAACAACCACCGACTGAGAACTGAGCTCGGTAACTGCTCGACATTCGCATTAAATACGTCGCAGAGGCGTTTTTTCCTTTCCTTTTCCCCTTGGCAAGTGAAATGGGCGAGACATTTCTGGTTGTTGTTGTTGTTGCTGTTGTTGCTGTTGCTGTTGCCTCTTATCCTTGCCGCATGTCCTGTCGCCGTCATTTGCCGTCTCGCTTGCGCACAAGGGTTGTTTTATTCACAGTCATTTGGGTTGTTTGTGGTACAGGTAGAGTCTCTCTCTCTCACTCTCTCGCTCACACACTTATGCGCTCTCTTTGCACACTCTCTCTCACTCACTGTCTCACTCACTCTCTCTCTGTCTCTTCCCCTTTTAATTGCACTTCTCTGTCTATTTAAGCACTGCAACTATGTTTGCTGATTAATTTTATTTATTTCATAAATTTCACTCATTAAAACTGAGCTGACTATATTTACCCTCTCTCTCTTTAACTTCCTCTCTCTCTCTCTTTACCTCCCTCCCTTTTTCACTCTCTCGACTCATCAACAAATCACAAAACAGTTTTTGGCTCCTACCTTTTCTTACCTGCTCTCTACCTTGTCGGCCATTTATAGCTCATTTATGATTTCCGCTTTTTTATGCCCACCTCTGTCTTCTTCTTCTTCTTCTACCTTAAATTTTATGATCTGCACGAGCTCAAGAAGAATTGAGCCCAGTATTCCATTTCATTGAACAATCCAAAATCCAAATGCTCAATGAGCTCAATCCCCTTTACTTAGCCAAGTTCCAAGTTGGCCAACGGGTTTATTTACCTGTTACCACACGGATTCATTGATTAAACCGATCTGCCGCGGATTGAAACTGAAGCTACTCAGTTACAGACCAGATACCTAAGCCCAAAGGATTGCTGAGCCAAAATGCACAAGTATTTCTACCTAAATAATTCAAATAAATCAGCTGTTTATCAAAACAATTTATTGCAATTATAACATCAAATATTCAAAAGAAAAATATCAAATTTGTATTTAAGATGAAAGAATCTTTTATGTCATACTCATCTTTATATTTGTAAATAATATATTAAATTATAGAAGAAATAATTTATTTATTTCATTATTAAAATATAGCTTAAAATATTCGAAAGAAAATTATTTGCTGAGATTTTATATGATCATTTTAAAAGTTTTATTAAATTTTAATAAAAAACTTAGCCAAATTATTCAATAAAAAAAATGATGAAGGATAACAAAAATTTGACATTATTATAACATTTTAAAACAACAATTAAATTTAAATTAAAAACTGAGCAAACAGATAAACTAAAAATAATTGTTAAGATTTTTTGACGCATAAAAAGACGAAAAATAAAATTAACTAACTTACGTTGAAAACAAAAATTTATTTAGATTCTAGTACACTATATTTAAATTTAATATCAAGACTCGCTTGTAAAGAATTTACAAACAAAATTTAAATAAATTATTACAAGTAAACGAAACTAAATTTCGGGTAGAAATGTTCTGAAATGTATTTCGTAATTTAAATGAATAAATGTCTAACAATTTAAGTTTGAATCTAAATTTTTATTATACAAGTAAGTATGCTTATATTTAATCTGAGTTTCTCATCAAAGTCTCTCAAACCTGGGCATTAGTTTAAGCAGCCTCCTTCAGCCTCTCCGCTCGCCTCGGCAGCCAAGGGGATTGCACTGAGCCTGGCTTAGAACAACTCTGCTGCCAGCCAGTTTTTGGCCTTATGCAATATTAACAAGTGGAAGAAGAAGAAGAAGAGCAACAAAAACAACAACAACAGGTTGCATAATAACAAAGAATAATAGTGCCGAAAAGTGGCATATTTACAATATTCAAGTGATTCCAGAAAAACGCACAATGAATGTCCTGAAAATCGTGGCTGAAACGCCGGCTACAGAGACTGTTTAATTTGGCCAAAACAAAAGGTGAAGAAAGCCAAAGCCAAAAACAGGACAATGCGGCACCTCGCAGGACACCGCAGGAGACAAGAAAAGCGGACTTTCCCGGGAACCGAGAACAAGTAGCGTTGACCAAACTCATTAAGAGCTGCCAGATGTGTGACGCCACACTTCACACACACAGGACACTGTGTGAGGACACTGTGCAAGCTTAGGCCGTGTGCCGTGTGATTAGCATAAACCGAGGCGCTTAATCATATTTTCATAGGACGCGATTTCATTCAGAAATCCGATTGCACATTCGTTTAATTTAGAGCTGAACATAGAATTGAGAATTGAGAACTCGCTGAATCTCACACAGAATCCTCAAGGAGCCTTAAGGACTTAGTTGCTGGCCCTGCGAGCGCCTACCTGGGTCTCGTTTCGACCAGGCCTAATCTTTGATCTAGACGTAATGCAGCTTCGCAGTGAAATCTCGATTTTATGCCGATTCATGCAACGCACTTAGCCAACAATCCATTAGCCATTATCTATTATCCTTGTTCTTTATCATGCATCAAAAATTAGGGATAACAAGGCCTTGCTCAATTTGCCTGCTAACTGATCTTAAGTCGGTGATCTACATTTTAATCTAAATATTTATTTATTTTACTTTATACTTAGATTTAATTTTTTTAATTTATTG
>JBAMBJ010001415.1:0-18996 GCA_037043495.1 Drosophila recens | reverse complement strand
CTAAATGGATATAAAGTAATATTAAACTATTTCATCTTATCGCAAACGTTATTTGTTAAACTAATAAAGTTTACTCACAGGGTATCTGCTAATCGAGTACTCTGTATTAATACACCATTGACTTATTTATTGTTTAGTACACAAACAGTTGAACAGCTTTTTAGCAAGTACATTAAAAACTAATGCCTAAAGCTTTATTCGGTCCCGTTGAAAGCCACATGATATCATCGTCTTACAAAGCACCTGCAATTGTGATAAGCGCTTTTTTATATTAATTTTAATTTAGTGTCAAGTGCTTAAGGTTTTTTTTTGCTCTTATCGCACAGTTTAGTCAATCAGCGAAGATAGTAAGACTCACTGACTAACTTGGCTAATTGCGGGTCATTCGAAGAAGTTGAATTGAAGTTCTTCACCTCAGTTTTTGTTTCTTTTTCTTTGTTTTGCCAATAGCAATAAAAAGGGCGAAGCCGTTGGACATCAAGTTCTATTGGCGTCAAGAGAAAAAGCCATTAATGTCTGAGCAATAATTAAGAGAATAGTTATCACCTGTCGTTTTACCACTTCAGCTATAAGAAAATAGAGTTATTAATGCTCCTGGGAAAACTGCAGAGGAATAGTTGCCATGAATGTAATTTTACAATCTTAATGACAATTGCAACTATACTTTAATCGAACAAAATGGAAGTAATAGCGTCAACTTGGCTAGAAACTTGTGTTTTGCCCAGTTTGACGGGGATATAAAAATCTCAGATGTATACTAATTGAATTTTCACGTTGTTAATGTATCTCAGGCACGTGTTTATTTAATAACCCATTTACTAGTTTATTAGTTGAACGCACATACCATTCTGAATGCACTCTAAAATTTGTATTTCTATGTACTTTATCTTCAATTTTCGTCTTTAATCTTCCTGCTGAGAGTTTAAGTTTAATCTGTATTTTCTACCTGACCTTTGTATTGTTTTTATGATGCGGTCTTCCTGGGAAATGCCGGATAAGCGGAAACTGACCCGTGATGCTTTCCGCGCCCTCAGCATGAATGGGATTTGGGATTAGGAATAGGTAGAAAATTCATAATTCTGTGCAGATTTGTCTAGCCGGCAAGACGTAGCAAATATGGCAGATAATAAAGTAGCTAAACAAACTCTTTATTTGCATTGTTATATCAGTATTATTTATTTAACATTTAGCATTTCAAATTGCGCGCTCACTTTTTTTGTGCTGGCAATGCCGCAAGTCTCTCTTGCCCACTCTCTCATTCTTGTTCTGGCAATGCCGCAAGTCTCTCTTGCTCACTCTCTCATTCTTGTTAACATAACAGTCTCGTTATCAACAGTGCCATAACAGAGCCCGCTCTCGTTTGTGGTGTGGATGCCATGTTTTTGGTGGTGGATTCCAATACAACAACAAAACACAGCAAATTTTCATTCACTTCGAGCGTTCGTTTCTCGTGCCAATCCGCAAAATTACACAATTCGTGCCAATTGTAAATGTAAAAAAATTAGAGAAAATTGTCAAAATGTAAACGGGATTTCCATTGATATATTTTATAAATAAAAATTGAATAAAATAAGCGCGCCGTAAGAAAACAAAAAGCAAGCAAAAGATATTTAACCCTCCTGTGGCCCGTCCAACAACAACAACACTCGATTTGCGCGTCTGTGTATGTTAAAGTGCGTGTTTGTGTGTGTGTGTGATTCAATCTTTGTGACTGCGCTGTGCTCCGTCACGAGTTTGGAGCGCCGTTTGCCCTGCTGGCTGGCTAGCAGCGTTATACCTTAGAATTCCGCTGGAAGCAATATCTTTTTTTGTTGCGTTTGTTAATGTCTCACAACCTTTGGACTGTCCACAGCCACAAGGCTAATGTGTTTACCAGCTGTAACTGTGTTATTGTTGTTGTTACTGCTGTTGCCCAGTGAAGTGAAACGCGCGTGAAGTTTGCAAAAACCAAAAACAAATCTGAGTGAATATTTTCGACACGTGAGTTTGCCCATTTGTGTATATTTATTGCTTGTATTTCCCATAGAATCGACAGCTGTTGTTGTAGCTGTTGTTGTTGTTGCATTACTTTTCACCAAGCATTTTTCCTTTCACTCGGGAAAACGCCTTTTACTTCTGTCTGTGCCGTCTGGTGCAGCTGCTGCGCTGCCGCTGTCGCTGCTCAGTCCTCTGCCGCGTCGACGCCGCAGTCACTGCTCGCTGCCTGTCAGTGTGTGTGTGCGCGTCGCGCATTCAAGAAGTGGCTTTGAATTTGAGAGTCTTTGAGCTGCGCTCACAGCTAAATTTATAAATATCAGAATACTCGTTTAGAAGTTCAAGCAAGGTTTTTTTTGTCTGCTGGTTCCAAGCCAAAACTCGGTTAAAAATAAGTTAACAAGACAAACAAAGCGGTTCAATCGATATTGCGCACACTCAGCACGCGCAGAGTGGGTGGAGAGAGAGAGGCAGTGAGAAAAGAGAGAGAGTGAGAGCGGGAGAGTAATTGCCATGACAGTTTCGGTTTCAGTTTCTCTGCTGACTTCAGACAATTCGCATTAATTTAGCAATTACATTTAACAGTTTATTGCTTTTGCAAATCATTCGTACAAATAAATAAATAGTTAAACTCATGTGACTAATTGAAGGGGAAAACGACAACAAGCGAAAATTGAAAAGTCCGCCCGCTGGACTTGAGAAACCACCCAGAGGAAATTTGCACCACCACCACACAACAAACCAAGTGCCTTGGCAGCGGATTTTATAATGAAATCGCTTAAAATATTACATAATACACCGCAGAATAAAAGCTGAAAAACGCAACAGATTTAAACATTTATAAAAAGAAATACACAGGAAATGCCAATGACTAAGGGAATCAGTAATAGAATCTGAATAAAACTAAAACAAAGGCCTATTTTGACCATGACGCACGTAAACAATGCAGCAGGAGTCGCAATAGGAGAGTGGCAGACAGGAGTAGAGAGAGAGGAAGTTGCCAATGTGGCGCCTGCTGCCGGCAGCAGCAGCAGCAGCAGCATGCATCGATTTTTAGCAACTGAGAGCAGCGGCAGCTCCCGTGTGGATGCTGTGGATAGTATTGTGGATGCAACGGCAAATTGCTTAGAGGAATGCGATTTTGCTGCGTGCCAAACGAAAGCGTCTAACGATTGGCACGACGGCTTTTGCATCATAGACGATGAACTTGAGTACGAGGATGAACTCGAGTTCTCGGCTGGTGGCAGTAGTGCAGCAGCAACAACAACGATGGCAACGCCATCTCACGAATGTGGGCTGCTGGCCTTCGGGTTGGGAGAGCGGGACCAGCAGAATGAGCAATTGCTGATGGAAGGTATTTTGTTGTTGTTGTTTCTCTTTCCATTACGCAATGATCTGGCAGCCTTGTCAATTCGATAAGTTCATGGCGATAGTTTAAGCCAGTGTATCGCATATGATGTAATCTAAACTATCGATAGACTAACTTTCGATTAACCTTTGTTATTTGTTTATTTATTTATAAATTGTGTGTTTAATTGGAATATTTTAATGTTTTGCACTTGCAGTTCTATGTGGTAACCGTGTTAGCCAGATGACTCGCGCTTACGATGACATTGAAGCCGTGACGCGACTGCTGGAGGAGAAGGAAAAGGATTTGGAGCTGACGGTGCAAATTGGCAAGGAATTGCTGACACAAAACAATGGACTCGAGGCGCGTGTCAGCGATCTGGAAACGGATTTGAAGGCGGCCAACGATGATCGTGCCCAGCTGCTGCACGAGCTGCACAAGAAGAACGAACTGATTTCGGTGCTGACCAACGATGCCGACGATGGCACGGATGCGGGTAAATTCAGTCTGATGGGATGAATCTACAGGATAAATGACACTAACAACTCCATATTCAACTCCCTTTAGACACGCCCACAATGTCCAAATCCATCACCTTGGATCTGCTGCAGAGGAAGGTGAATTCGCTGCTGGACGAGAACAAATCCCTGAAGTGCGAGGCGACTCAACTGGCGCATCAGACCGACGAGGTGGAGGAGCACGAGCGGCGACTGATGGCGGACATCAGTGCCCAGCTGAGCGATGCCAATTCACAGTATGATAACATCAGTCTGGAGCTGGAGCGACAGCGGGAGGAGAATCGCCTGCAGCATGAACAGATTGTCAGCTTGACGGCGCGTCTGGCGGAGGCAGAGATGCGACTGCATCAGCTGACGCAGGACAACGACGAGCATCTGTCGCTGCTGCACGTGACCAAGGAGAACCAGAATGCACTGGCTCTGGAGCTGGTGGAGTTCAAGCAGCGCTATGAGGAAGTGTTGGCCCTGCTGCACTCTGCCCAGGATCAGTTGAAGCAGCAGCGCAAGCGATCGCAGCCGATGGCACGCAGCTCCTTCCTGGGCGGACTGGGCCACAATGGAGCCGCGGCAGCTGTGGCCGTGGAGTCGCTGCAGTCGGAGCTGATGGAATCCTCGCTGTACTCGGAGAACAGCCTGGACTCGGGCATCTCGGGCGACAGTCAGCGCTGTGCAGATCGCATCAGTCGCATGATGTCACAGATGCCAGGCGGCGTGGGAGGCGGAGGAGGAGGAGGAGGCATGGCAACCAGTTTTGGCTCCAGCAGCATCTATGGTCCGCCGCCTTACAAGCGGGCATTCGACACGGTGCGCTGTGCCACCAAGAGTGGCAACTACATGGACAGTGGCAATGTGTCCATGACACAGCTGGGCGCCATGTCCATGAGCAGCTCCTCGGGTCCGCGCATGGCATCCATGGCGTATCCGGCGGGTTCGTATTACCGCGGCGCCAGTGGCGGCAGCAGCAACTCCCTCGGCCTCAAGACGCTCTCCAACGAAAGCCTCAACTCGCAGTCGGACGACGGCTATCCGGCACAGCCATCTGGTGTGCCCGGTGCTCCCGGGGCCAAGGAACTGGAGGCGGCGCTCAAGCGTCTGACGCCCGCGGAGGTGTTGGCGCGACGGGCAATGCTCTCGTATGCTCCACTCGGCACCTACAACTACGATGAGCCCCATCAGGGCAGGTGTGGACTGACGCAGGCGGACAGACAGGCCGCTGGCTTGGGTCTGCCCATGGGCGTGCGCACGCCGGACAGCATCATGTCGACGGGCTCGGGCTCATCGGGCCTGACCACGCACCAGTGGCGTCTTCCAGAGAAACTGCAGATTGTGAAGCCCATGGAGGGTTCCCAGACACTGCATCATTGGTCCCGCCTGGCGACGCCCACGCTCAGCGGCCTGCTGGAGGAGCGACCCGGCGTCACCATACGCGGCGGACGTGGTCTCGACGATCTGGGCATGCAGATGTACACGCTGTCCGACGTGGAGGAGGACGTCAGCGAGGAACTCGGTCTCGGCAAGCAGTTCGAGGCGCCTGGCTGCATCTACACGTATACAAACAGCATGGTGATGCATCCGGACGACGGATTCGTCAACGATCTGTCCTTCCTGTCGCAGTCGCAGGTGTCCTCACGCATGGCCTCCACATCGACATCCAGACAGCCAAGGTAAGTCCTTCAATCAGTCAATATTTCATGTGCATCTAGTTAGCTAAACATTTTCGAAAAAAAAACATCATTGAAGGGATGGATAATTTGCCGTTAATTATCCGTAATTTTTATTCAATAATTTATTCGTGAAAAAATTAGTTTTGCCGCTCTTTTATTTAAAAAAAAAAAACCAATGACAATTTTTGAAATCTGTTTCGCGGAAAATTTGCCGTTAATTATCCGTGATATAATTTGCCGTTCATTAAAAAAAAAAAAAGACCAAATCAATATATATTTCAAATCAAATTGATTGCTGCTGTTATTTTAACATTGAGCTGTTATGTTATCATATCCGGTATGTAACATAAAAGTTTGATATATCTATGTGTTAGCATAAACAGAATTCAAAAATTTGCACATTTGTGAAAATTAATTATTGCCACAAAGATTGGTTAAACTTTATCAGGAGTGCCACAGAAAACGCTTTCGCTTGAATTTCACTTCAATTTGTATTAAATTTAAGTGAAATTCAAGCGAAAGCGTTTTCATTGGCACCCCTGAATAAATACACCTAACTGTTATGTTACATACCAGAAATGTTAAACTAATGTTAAAATAATAGCAACGATCGATTTGACTTGAAATTATGCTATTGATTCGGTTATTTTTAAATGAACGAAAATGAATGAAAATTTGTGTCTTCCACGAATAAATCATGGATAATTAACGGCAAATTATCCATCACTTAAATGTTGTTTTTTCGAAAATGTTTAGCTAACTTGATCCACATCAATATTTCTATCATTACTAAAGATGAACTTTAACATTTATTTTTATCTTTATTATTAACAGTTGTCCTGCCACGCCCCGCGCTGGCATGTCGCGGAAGAACTCCTGCTCCACATTTTCGGTGAATCTGGGCCTGGCCGGCATGCTGAATGAGCGCGGCATCAAGGCGGTCACGCCCAGTGCCTTGAACACGCCCGCTGGTCCCAATTACTCGCCGACCGTGACGCCCTGCAACAGTCCGGAAGGATCGCCGCCGCGTTGCCAATCGCCCGAGCCGCTGTTTGGCCTGCTGTCATCCGGTGCGGATCTGATCAGACGCAAACTGGTCGGACCCAGCGATGTGCAGCTGCAGCGGAATCTGGCCAAGCAGCAGCACCAGCAGAAGGTCATGTTGTCGCATCTGGAGCGACGAGCGCTGCGATCGCTGAATCTGATCGAGAAGGTGGAGAGCATTGGACTGGAGAACATAATCAGTGCACAGCGCAATCTGGGCACTGGCATCGCCAATCGCAGCAGTTCGCCGCTCTCCCAGCTGAGCTGCAGCAGCGGCGGATCAGCGGAGAGTCTCCAGAGTTTGCACACGAGCAGCAACAGCATTGCGGATGACTTGCACTTTGATCGCGCACAAATCAAGGGTGTCTTGCACCGTGGACTCAAGTCGCCAGCAGGCGGAGGAGCAGGAGGATCAACAGCAGCAACATCAACAGCAACAACAACAATGATGCCCAGTTGCAGCAGTGCAACAACAAGCGCCTACAACAGCGAGGACAGCGATGATCAGGGCATTGTGCTGCAATTGAAACCCAAGGCAACGAAATCACTGAAACACTCAACACCAACCCAGTCAACTGCAGGAGCAACTGCAGCGGGCACAGCGGGATCAGCCAGCGAAACGCGCTTGAAGCAAATGCAGCGCCAAAAGTCGCGTCGCAATCTGAAGAATGGCATGGCTGCTCAGCGACCCGATCTGGGCACCATTGGAGGCGGCGGCGGCGGCGGTGGGCGTGTGCGTCCCGATCTGGGCAAGGTCTCGGACAGCAGCGCAGCAGCGGCGGCGGCGGCAGCGGCAGCGGCAGCAGCAGCAAGTGCCGCCCAGAGCAGTGATAATGACGCCAGAGCGGCGTCGCAGAGCATCACACAGTCGTTTGTGGGTTCAGTTAGTTCCTTGTTGTTTGGCCGCAAAGGAGGTTGGCTGTAAACGTAACACAGACACACAAACACACACACTAGTACTATTACTACTATTACATGCGTATGGAAGCGAAGAGGCGCCGGACTATGATTTCATTTTACAGTTTTAGTTTATTATATTTACATGCTATATTTATATGCAACAGAAACGAAAAACACACAAAATACATAAAAAAGTAAAGGGTTTTTTTTTGTTGTTTTGTCAACGCCGCTGCCGCAGTCGCTGCCGCTGCCGCCGCCACTTAATTTGATGAATGAATAAATGTATGAAAATGTGGATGATGTTATGCAACACTGGCGACGCTGTCCGCTGTCCTTAGTGTTTGTAGCTGTGATTTGTAAATACTTGTAGTAAAATGTTTAAATTTAGTAGTTATTATTAATTATGAAATTTATCACCTGTTTTTGCTTGTGCAACGGCGGCTATAATTTTAGGCTAATACACAAACAACAACCACAACTACAACAACCAGTAAAAAGAACAACACCAACAAACACCTTACTATGGTCAGTTAGTTCCAAAGCAGCTTTTTATTTACTCAACATTAACCATAAATTAATTAATTAATTTGCCAATTATGTATTTATTTTCCATGTATGTGTTTACTTAAAGATGAAGCTTAGCGTAGTATTTTAATTTTCTTAAAACTAATTTTGTGTATAAAATCGAAGATGTGCTAATGTGAAAAGATGTATATAAAATAAGAAGAGATAAATAATTAAAGTGGATATGCAAAGAGGTACATATATTTTTTTACACATGTATGCATAGTTTACGTTTTTGCTTTCCACTTGCCTCTCAACAAACAAATATCACAAACATTTTTGAATACCTTAACTGCTTGCATTATTCTAAAAACGTTTATTTCGGTGCATATTAAAGAAATGGTAATGAAAAGAATATCCCAAAATAATAAATTTTGTTTCTAGTCTTTATAACGGCTCAGCATTCATTTGGCTATTCGACTTTTTTGATGCATAGCTTCTAAATTGAGTGCAAAACACATGAATACACACAATTAACTGAACAAAATGTAATAAGCATTGACTTACTATTATTATTACTACTTTTAGTTTTTATTTAATTTAAAATCACAAAATTCAGCTAAACCATTTACATTTTGCTGTTAATTAGCACCACTGTTAGCTAACATAGCACAGTTCACCACACATGTTACTAGACCACTGTTGGCTAACAGCAGGCATTCTGTTAACGGTCTTCTCAAATACCGAAATACGAAGATTGTGCGCAATTTATGAAAGAAACAACAATTTTTGGAATATCCTTTGCTATATTTAGAAATACTTTTTGACTTTGAGGACACATACTACTATTCCTATGTATATCATTGAATTAAATAATATCGTAAAATCAAGAGCAACACACATACATATATTGACGAAACTGTACGCGCTTTGAGAATTTAAGTTTAACAGTACGAGAGTTTGTAATAAGATGTAATTCTGTACACAAAGAGGAATCCGGCATCAAAGCGAATTGAGTGTGTGCCCCTCACAGAAAAAAAATAAGAAAAACAACAAATGTAAAAGTTATTAGTTCTAATTATTATCAATATATTTATTTACGTATGCAAAAATAAAGAGAAACATCGTTAAATATAAATTGACTTTTATTTGCAAAGCGAATGGACTTTAAAATTATTTTATGAGCTGTAGGTGAAAGGTCAATGCATTAAAAATCATTTTCAACAGAGGAAAATTGATTGATTCAAGTTGCCAGAAAATGCGTCCTCTGGGTGGAAAACTAGCTTATTAGTTTAATCTTTTAGCGATCCATTTTGGTTGATCCTCTTGGCTAAACAGTGTCCTCGGATGTGATGGATATTTCTAAATTAAATGTAAGTATTTTATACTTACACACAAAAACAAAACTTTAAATTTTCTACAAATCGTTTAATTTTTTATATCGTTTTTATTTCATTGTAATGACTAACATTTTAAAAAATTACAATTCAATATTGGATAAATTAATTGTAAGCATTATATTTTTGTAATTTTTGCTTTATCCTCACTATAATTTGTTAAATTTGTTATATAAGGTTTGTTTCATTTTTCTTTTCATGTTCATTTTCTCAATTTTTTCTTCAAAGTGTTTTGTTTGTCTATCATTTGCTGATGTTGTTGTTTATTTGTTTGTTTGTTTGTTTTATCTGTTGTTTGTTGTCGTAGTATTGCAACTGTTGCGTATATTTATTTAAATGTATGTAGTCATTAATGTAAAAATTTTTAATGTACTGTATTTGTAATTGATATTGTATATTGTGTATGCTTTAATAAGTAAGACATATATATATATAAATAGTTATACAACTTGGAGCTTGGTACAGTACACAGAAAAAGAAAAGAGAAAGCAAAAATTGATAGGACCATTTGCATTCCATGAAGCATACATAATAAAATAAACAATTTGCAATATAAAATCTGGCTTAAGATAGTATCTTCTAGATTCACGTTCGTTGCTACCACTCGTCATTAGCTTTTTTGTTTAGAATATATTTTCTCACCATGAAATAAGTTACATAGTTTTGAAATGGGATGGACCCAACGCTAAACTAAACATGCAATTTTAAGTACATTTGTCTGAACGGTTGTACAGTATCATCAATTATCAATCATCAAATGCAGCGTTTAGTTTTTATAAGCAGATTCGATTCTTTTTTCACTAGCTCCACACTATTTCTGTCCTGTCCTGGATTATAATGCATAATTGTATAGTAATGCTAAGCGCTTTCTATAACTCTTTTTGCTGTCTAACATTGTGTATTTCAGTTATTGTATTCTTCATCTTTTCTAAATATATTGCTATGGTGCCTGACCCTTGATTTCGATACAGTTTATGGGTATATAATCTACTATTACTTTAACTTTTTTTTACTGTTACTTTTATGTTTATATATATATATAATATATATGCCCATTTACAATCATTTAATGGGCGTAAATGGGCTTGAAAAAATATTAGAATTGCGTTACATTTTCTTCAATGATTTGTTGTTTGTTTTTGGGAAATTAAATAAACATAAGTTACATTAATTAATACATACAAGTTGAGGCCAATATGTTTATGGATTTATCTTTTGCTTTATATAATAACTGGGGCTGCATTTTGTATAGCGTGTTTTTCTGGTATCTTGCATAGTTTTACAGTTTAATTGTTTTCCATTTCGTTTAATTATTTCATTCCATTTGTTTGTTTGTTTTTTTTTTTTTTGGTTTTTTTTTGTTTGAAAAAATGAACACTTTTTATCTGGTGGGAATATACATATGGTTTTGGAAATCTATTGCACAGAACATGAATTTTTGTGGCCATTTTTGTGCTTTAGTCGCGCCTTCGGCTTGTATTTCTCCAAAAATGACAGCTGCTTGGCATTGATGGCGCCGCGTCGTTTGCTAAAATGGAAACGGAATAAAAGTAAAACATAAATATATGATATTGTGATTCAATTTAAATGACTCACTCTCTGATCATTTCAACGGCCGCTTCATATTTCAAGCCCAATTCGATGAGTGCAAGGGCAACCAAAACGGGGGCACGTCCCAGGCCAGCGACACAGTGAACGGCAACACAAGCCTCGGGATTCTGCTGGTATCTGCGATAAGAGCAAGTGTACAATGAGATAAATGAGTCACAATATGGGTATAGTATAAATAGACTTAGTTGTAATAAGAAACATACTTAAGCAATACTAAATTTGGCTTTTATTAATTATTATCATTATTTAGAGTCTAAATTGTTGTTGCATGTACTGTTTTAGTTGAACGTACGTTTACAAAGCATTGTTGGGATCTACGCTTACCGACAAGTCTCATTATCAACAAATGTAGTATTATTAAATATAGCTGTAGCTGCTGCTGCTGCTGTATCGCTTGTATCAGTTTCATAAGCTGTTAGGGGCATTGTATCTGTATCTGTAGTAGCTGTTGTTCTTGCTGTGGTTGTTGTTGCTATTGTTGTTATTGCTGTGGTTGCTGCCGATGGGAGACTCGCTCTGGCACGGGCTGTGGCTGCTGTCATTGGAGCTGTTTTTGGTATGTGTCTGAGCGAGAAACGCTTATGTCTGTAGTAGGATAGTGTGGCGCTTGTGGACTTTCTAAAACTAGCCAGCGGATAATAGCACACAAACCAAGAAACGAAACGTCAAACATACACAAATATACATATGCAATATGCATTTACATACATGTATATATTGAGTATATAGAAAAAGGAAGGATGTGGGTAAGTTTACCAAAAGTACAACATTTTCTTTTTGTTTGAAAGTGAGTGGGATAAACTAATTGAAATGAAGATAAAACTAAATATATACAGACTGAAGATTGTAAGGCATCGTTAAAAAGATTTAACTGATAAATATTAAAAAACAGACAGCGTATGATTAGCAAAGCCTAAGCGAGGACTACGGGAAATGGTTCTATTCTGTATGAGTGTATGTGAGTGTTTGTGTGTGTGCGTATTTTTATTTATAATTTACACATGTTTTAAATTTTAAGGCACAGCAATTTGAATGTTGTTAGCAGCTCGGGGGAATTCTTTAATTATTATTTTTCTTAAGTTTTGTTAATTTTTTACTTGTCAGTGTACAAAGCAACAAATAATAATACTGAATAAATTGATAAAATTCAACTTTGGTATCGCTTATGTAAATCAGAACTTGATGTATCTTAATAAATCTTTTTTAATAAATCTATATATACAAATTAATCATAAAATAATATACATGAATGAGTTTTGCATTTTAAAATGAAACAAGTGAAACTGAATGTGAATCAAGAATGTTAAGTGATTTGAACTTACTTATCTTTCAAGATCTCAAACCACTCGTCAACGACCTGTTGCGGCGGAAAGGTGCCGTCATCAAAGGCCAGGTCCTTGACCGTAATGCCCTGGGCCTCCAGCTCGTCCGTGTTGTAGCTGGGCTCGCAGACACGCACCACAGTATTAACATTGTTCTTTTTAAGCTCCTGCAAGGGTTGAAATTGTTTAAATTTAATTATTCGCTTCATTATTTTATCGTTCAGATGTACTCACCATAATATAATGATTAATTGTTATGTCTGATGGTCGATCGGTGATTAGGAACTTCATGCCCTTATACTCAATAAGAGCAGGTGCTGGGCGCAGATCTTTTTGACGCATTTTGATGCTTAACTTAATTAACTTTACAAATCAGATCGGTTCAAGTGTAAGTATTACAATTAGTATATAGCTTGTATAATCACTCAAAATTATCAATTCGGTTTCAATTAATTTAACTTAAATTTCCTGTTTGTATAAATAAATTTTCAAAATTATCTCGGCTAATTTAAAAATTTGATTTGACTTTGACTTTGGGAAGTTACAAGATTTTTTTCTTTTTGCTAATAAGTCGACAAAATTCAGCTTAGTAGATGTTTATAGAATTTTTCTTTTCAGATGTATCTTTTTGTAAAAAAATATATGATGTATATGTATGTATATATATATATATATGTTATATAATTAGACGATTCGTTAGCTTTAGATCAAAAACACGCAAAACTAATTAGTTTTTGTTTTAAGTATAAATTAGTAATTCAATAATTAAGTACACAATTTTGGATTTCTCTCTCTGTCTAACTTCCTTCGTTTTATCAAATTAACCCAAATAGACGTCTATCAAAAATCCCTGTTCAATATCGCAAATGTTGCGATTCCAATTTAAATGAAATTATAAATTATATTCCACGCTCCGTTCTTAGCTCCTTTCGAATTGCAATTTTTGTTTTCGTTGCGTCTCTTTTTTCACACTTGGATTGTTCTTTTCGTGATATGAACTGCGTTCTCCTCAGACCTTTATCTTGTGTCTATCTGTTAGCTCTATTCGTTATCCCCACGCTCGGGCTAAATGACCTCCTCTGTCACTATCTCAGCTGTCCACGCTTTGGTCTGATATCTTACATCGACTTCCGAAAAGCTGACAGCGTTTTCTTAGGCTATCCACGGCCTTATTCGAGGTTTGATTACCTGCAAAAGAATTTTATACAAATTATTAGTGTTATATGAAATGGAAAACGTATTAGATTTTATGAAATACTATTAATTGATTTTCTTGTAATCTTTCCAACATTTAACTTAAATAATTTATTTAAATAAGTTCTTTTTGAATTATGTTTCCTAAGTTTATCATTAATTTTTACTATTAAACCAATGTTTTTAATTTTATAAAATACTATTCATTTATTGATTTTTTTTTTTTTTTAAATCATGTTTCCGAAGTTTATCTTTAATTTTTACTATAAAATAAATGTACTAAATAAAGTATAATCATCATTAGCGATCAAAAACCAACCCAATAATTAGTTAAGCAAACGACAATAAATTAATCAACAATTGATTGGCAAAGAATTTTAAATGAAACACAATTGATCCAACACTTTCAAGTCTCTTTTATTTTGTAACTTTTGTAACTGGCTTTAATTGATTTCTTATTACTCCCATTTAAAACAAACAAGTTTTAATTGCAGAAAATTGCCATGGGAAACAAACTGGAAGGGAATTAATCTCAATTACACGCAATGAAAAGACTTCTAAACTTGAAGACTTATGACACATTTGCAATGGCAGTAAATGGCTTTCCATTTTCATTAGTTCACCAAGAGGTTAACACAGTTCATTTTGGCCAACTCAAGTGACCTTTAACAGGGCTAACACAGCACGTGTTGACCGCGCATTCATTTACAATCATTGGAGTCATGTCCAGTCCAACTCTGACCTTATTTATGTTTTCTTTTTGGGCACTAGAATTTATTTATGGAAGTACTTTTATTTTTGGATTACTTACTTTTTATTTGTGCTGTGCCTGGCAGTATTCTGCACTGTCTAGATGAAACTCCATAGATGTGGGAACAGGTCGAACCAACTGTAAGAATTTAAGATAAATTTGATAAACAATAAGTTGTTTGAAGTTTACATACTTCAATATAATTTAATAAATACTATAAGTAACTATAAATGGTTATTTTTAAATGAAAGCTAGATTATTTTATATACATTGAGTCGAATATACCCTGTACTCAGTTGAAAAAAGAGTTCCTCCGTTTCTGATTCTTAGAAACGTAGCAAACAAATTTACAACTCATCAAAAATAAGTATCTAAGACTTCAACTATTAATAAATAGAAATTATATACATCTTTGGAAACGTATATAATTTAATTATTCTAATTTCTATTAATTTTAAATTCGTCAAGGCTATTATCTTTTTAGCGTGACAACTGTATTAAGAAATGAAACGAATGCTAATCAATGAGAACAATTTTAAATATTTTGTAAGCTGTCAATAATAAATTTCCAGAGATTTATATCTAGTCAGTTTATATCAGTACGCTGATTACAAATATATATATACTTTATGAATCTATGCACCTTTTTTTTCTAAATGCACAGGGTACAAAAACTGTAAGTGGAAATCTGTTTATAGCAATACATTATTTTAGCTTTTGTTGAAGAAATTTCAAAGAATTCAAACGCAATAAAATACAAGACAAACGAGAATGTTTTCCAACTTATGTATAGACAATTTGCATTATACTTTAAAAACATATATCACGCCTTCAATTATAGACACAACAAAATATTATTCTGTCCATCTATATATACAGACACACATACATAGATTTGTCTATAGTCACAGATACATACATACAGAGATACATAGTATATAAGACATAGAATTTCATTAGCAAATATTTGACTTTGTTTGAAAGTGTTAGGGGGTTCCGTATTTTAAGTCTTAAACAAAGCTACACAAACAATTCAATTCTCTAGAATTTTGGCATAATATTGATAAAAATTATTGGTGTATGTGTGTGTGTGTGTGTCAGGGTGAGTGTGTGTGTAAGGTGTGTGTATGTTTGTTGTACACGAAACATCATTATAACTAGACGATTACTGCCTAAAACTTGAATAAAGCGGTATAAAGGAAACGTGGAACTAATTAACAAGCGGTTGGAAATTATATAGTTCTCTATATACAAGCATATATGTATGTCTGTATGTATGAGTATTCGTTTAGTCACATCTGGGCGGGCACATGATTTTGTTAGTTATTCACATCAGAAAACTTTCACTTATTTGTACCTCTGGGGCATTAGGAGCACAGAATCACGAGAACAGATTGTACGAACCAGAAGAATATACGTGTATATAAAAAATATATCAGCTGTTTACTTGAAGATTTCTTCTGGTTTTTATTTTTTTACTTTGCTTATGCAATGTATTTTGTTTTGCGTCTTTGCGAAAATGAATAACACACACAAGCAAACACAAATATATAGAAAAACATATAATATATATATATTGGTATACAAGTATGCTTGTAAGTATGGACAATGATGACACTGTTGATTTTTGCACTTATTTTTGAATATGCGGGTATAGATATTGTTTATATAGTTTAGAATAATTTTAATTTGTTGGTTTTTTGTTTTTGTACCGACTTAATCGCCTGTAATGCGACGCGATAATATCTCGATTAGATATCGACAGGTGTCAATTCTAAGACGCTGATCGATTACAACACTGAGCAGACACCAATTGCTGCGCGATGAGCACTCTTTCATCTTTTGCTATCGACTGAAAGTTGCCAAACGCCGAAAAGTCCCCACAAGCACTTACTGTGAGAGACCCACTGCAGAAAGAGAGAGCGACTGGTGAGAGTGAGAGCGCGATTGCAAAAAACGTGACGCACAAATCGAGTGAGCGACAAGTTTGCTTATATTTTGTTTGGTCTTATTTTCTCGCAAACTCTCGCTTGGCGCTCCTCTCGCTATGACGCACATTTCTACACTCGCTCTGCTCTCTCTTGCTCTCTCCTTTGGCAAGGAATACGTATGTGTGTACATGCAATGCATCGCAGTATATGTATGTGCATACGTACAATGCTCCCATTGCTGAGCAAAGATTTCACAGTCTGGCGCAATTTTGACTTTTTAAGCAGCTGTCGAACGAGTTGAACTGCATCTCTAAAATGGATTTAATTGTTTGTTGTCGCCTCATAACAATTCAATTGCCTTAAAGTGCCCATAAAACACAATAAATTATGAAAGAGATGGTGGGCCCGGAATGACGAGCACTAAATACCCTTCAATACATATCCTCGACACAAGAAAATGTCGTGTGTTGATGTTTTTGTTAAACTTATTTACAAATGTGTTATATATTAAGCAAGTGTATTATTAAACAAAAGAGAGGATAAGAAAAGAACGAGTGCGAGAAGCCGGCATATGTCTAAAAATATATTTATTTTTGGATACTTTCATATTTAATTTGTGCCGCTTTTTCCATTGAAAATCTAAAAATGAATATATCCACATTTAATATATGTAAGCTGTTCAAATGTGTTGAAATATTAACAAATGTACTTTTAATAAAATATTTATGATTTATGTCTTATGGAAAGAAACATGTAGATACATTTATCTTAATCAGAAAGCGAATATCTTAAAGCTACTTTCGAGCCAAGGTCAATTTATCAAGAAAGAGTGCGAGAAGGAGTAAGAAAATAACAAACCGAAGTTACGACAGTTGAAGTTAAATTGTATACAATTAACCGAGGCATATTTCAATGGGCCGCCAAGGTCAGACCGCAAATCAGTTGTGAATACAGTGAATACGGGTAGAGTGCGATGGGAAAATGTTGCTTAATTTGAAACCAGTTGAAACTTATCATATTGTAGGCAATAAACTTGTACAATACAATATGTAAATGCTGTTGTGACGTTAAGTAACAGGTATAATATAACTATTTGTGGAGAAAATTGCAATTTATTATGTATTCTAGATACCCCCACACACGGACGGGCATTTCAATCACTGATCCACAAACTAACACAAGGCCCCAGTCACAGTCGCAACCACAGTGCCTGACGTGTCACGATTCAGTGAACACAGATTTTTCTGGTGTTTTATGGGGAGACGCCTTATGTGTATATGTACTCTCTATGAACTACATATAATCTGGTATACCTTAGTTATTTCCACTTTGATTCTACCGGGTATATGACGCTCTTTGAAGCACCCTATCAAAAAGTTTGATATCACTTATTTAATTTACAATTGAAAAAGCTTATCAATCAGATTATGAGGAATTTTTTCTTCTTTTCAAAAATCAACAATAAAATAATAATAAATTTGCTCTCTTATTTTTTGTTAAGATTTAAGTCTATGCAAAGGGTATTTATTTTTCGGCACGTTCAAGATTCTAAGCACATCTATTTTTTTTGAACGTGCACTTGAAACTGTCAGTTGAATCTAGTTGACGCCGACGAATCATGATGAATAAATTGCTTCCTTATTTGGCAACCAATATTTTAACAATGAGACACTTTTCGTTAAATTATCTAATCAGCAGTTATAAATTATATAATATAGAAACAATGTTAGAAAAATTCCAATGGAATTTAAGTAAAAATAAAGCCACATACATAACAAATAAATGAGAATCGAGAATCGATAATCGAACTTGAATAAATACTGAGATAACAGCATAATATCTCAGCGAACAGACTTCAATAATTAAAGAGGGAAGACAAGGAAACAAAGTGAGAAGTCAAATTGTTTTATATCTTTTTTTGTGTTTTTCTTGAGAAATTGAGGATAAAGTGAGCAGAGAGCTGAAAGTTGATTGCACTCGAGCCAGACAAGCCAATGTCATTGTCGTTGACTGATAGACACACAAATATGTACAAACAAACAATAAAACAAAGGGCAACAACGAAGCAGGAACCGGAGAAATGTCAAGGTGGTAATGTTGTCTCCTGGCAAGAAAGGACACAAAAATAACGGAAAGATATGAGGGATAAGCATAGGGTCAATCCAATGTCTGGCTGTTCACAATGCCGGGTTCAAGGCACCTCGCCAAAAAGATGTTTCAACCAAAAAAAAAAACAGAGCTGGATAGGTAAGAATAATATCAAAGAACTTTGCTTACATTATTTCCAATAAACTTGGCTAGTACTGTAATTAAAGTATACGCACGTGGAAGAAATATGATTCGATTGTCATACAATCTGTCTGCATGTTCCGTTAATGGAACAACATTAAAGCAGACCCAGACATTTTCCAGACATTGCTTGTTGTCTGATTCTCAGACTGATTTGTTTACTGTTTTCAACAAAATAATACCAGTATTTTGAGTCTAGAGTTTAAAGTCTAGACTCTAGACTATGAATCTGCAGCATGTTTCCAGAGCCCAAAAAAAATTGTCTACGGTTCGCTTTACGCTTCGATCCAATTTCCCAACTCAGAATTCAGTTTTTTAATTGTGTTTTTATAATCTTTCTTTCTTCTTTGTATTCAATTATTTTTTGGTTAAAGAAGTTTTAATAAGAGATGTAGATTCTTCTAATTTATTTATATATTTTTAGTTTTTTTTATTAATAACAATCTCATACCTTACTTCATTTTTAATATGCATACAAAGAGCTCAGTTTGGTCAAAGCTTTTAGTTAACTAAACAACGCACAGTGGGGCCATTGCTCATTTTACGTTG